>JAMPIV010002017.1:0-26044 GCA_024509875.1 Oreohelix idahoensis
GATAGAGAGAGAGAATAAAGTAAATTATCAGGTACATACACAATTCATTCCAATATTTTGAAGATTTATTTTGTAAAGCAGTTATAACTTCATTAGTCATGTTACCACGTCCTTGGACCTATCCTTTACTTTTATGTCTTGACACAGATATAATCATTTTCTTACTTACTTAGTCGTTCCCCTCCTACCGTGAGGTTTAGAGGTTTGGAAGAGAGAGTGCCAAACTATCCTATCGGCTGTCTTCCTCCTGGCCTGGTTCCATTCTAGTCGTCGGTCCTTGGTCGCCCTGGGGGTCTGGATCCCTGGCTCTTTGTTTCTCATTATTGTCGTGGTAGCCGATCTTCTCCCATTCTGCAGACATGGCCAAACCATCTTAGTTGGGACTGTTCAACTTGGGTCTGCAGGGGGTGGGATTTTAGGCCTTGACGTATCGTCTGGTTGTGGACCATGTCTCTTCTTGTTACTTCAACCACCTTCCTCAGATACCTCATTTCTGAGGTTTGGATCTGGCTTTTATGGGTTGTAGTCATCGCCCATGACTCGCATCCATATGTCAAGACTGGGACATAGGTGGAGCGGTATACAGCCATCTTTGTTTTCTTACCAACCTCTCTCTTGCTGAATCCTCGATTTATGGCCTGAAAAAGTCTCCCAGCTGCTGCTTTTCGAGTGGCCAACTCTTCTGTGATGCCTCCCTTTCGGTCTATAATAGCTCTGAGATATTTAAAGTGGTCGACCTGCTCCAGGACCTGTTCTCCCAGCTTAATCTGATGTCTTCTTTCTTCTCGTGATATCACCATGGATTTTGTTTTAGAGCTGCTTATGACCATCCCTCTCTTCTCCAGCTGATTTAGCAATCAGGGCAACATCATCAGCAAATGCCAGCTCTGAAATACAGACCTGTCTCATCTTCCAGTACCCCACTGAATACTTTCTTGTTATCTCCTTACATTCCTTGATGACATCGTCCATGTGGAGTATGAAAAGATAAGGTTACAGGATATCACCTTGTCTTACGCCAATGTTCTGTGCTGGAATGTTCTTCCTTGCCAAACAGTCCCAAAGTTTGCTCCAGGGGACCCTGTCAAACGCCTTTTCCAGATCTGTGAAACAAAGATGGATCTCACTCTTATACTCAAGGGCCTTTTCACTCAGCTGTCTGAATGTGAAGATTAGGTCTTGAGTACTTCGGTTTGCTCGGAGTCCGCACTGGACCTCATCCAATTGTGGCTCAGCTAGGCGTCGGAGTCTCTGCTCTAGGATTCTACAGTAGATTTTGCCAGGGACACTGAGAAGAGATATGCCTCTAAGGTTTCCACATTGTCGATTGTCACTCTTTTTGAAAATTGGTGTTATGATGGCAATCTCCCAATCATTTATTATGGTCTTGTTGCACCACGCTGCCTGTAGGACCCTTAAGAGTAATAGGTCGCCTGATGCTCCCATGTACTTAACCATTTATGGTTTATACCATCATGCCCTGCTGCTTTGCCCGTCTTGATTTTCTCCAGTGCTGCCTTTAGTTCTTCCATCTTTATGTCATCTTCATCACCATTGGTTTCCTCTTCTGTGCTAGTGGTTATCATTTCTGATGCTTGACCTTGCTCACCATCAAGGAGTTCTGAGAAATATTCTTTCCATCTTTCCATTACTTCCTTCGGGGCAGTAAGCAATTTGCATTGCTTGTCCTTTGTAAGAAATAATCATTTTCTTTTATTATTAATTACCTTCACTGTTGTTTCTGGTTGTTAAGGATAAAGGATGATGCAAAATCATCAAAATAAAAAAACCTAATAATGTGGAGCTGCAGAGAATCAGCAAGACAGATAGTGAACAGGGTCAGGATGTTACCAAGAGCTTTGAATGCATATTTTGGTGTTAAGCTAGAGCAGCATTAAAAACCATCCAGTTCTACCAATGTTCCTTTCTTTAACCCAGTACAAGACAACCTTTTCCCCCTCAGCTTTTGTGAAACAAACTTTATTCCCGTATCATTATCACTGCTGCAATAACTCATCAATTTAGTGATCCAAGTATATCTATGTGTCAGTGTTTCATACTGAATACCTGTTCTCCAGTCTCGTCTATGGACTCGGGAGTACACTGACATTAAACATACATCAACAACACAACACCGATCCCCACTTATCCCCACATGTACACAGAAATTATTCCAGCTCCTGTAACACTGTAGTACTGGATCCATTTACATTCTAATGGCTGGTTATCACAAAAATCTGCCATTGTCATCAATGCGTAACTGCTTCTTCCAAAATAACTCTGCTTCAAGATCTCTCATCCCGAATGACCAAACCCACTCACACCTTACTTACTTACTTAGTCGTTCCCCTTCTACCGTGAGGTGTAGAGGTTTGGAAGAGAGAGCGCCAGACTATCCTATCGGCTGTCTTCCTCCTGGCCTGGTTCCATTCTAGTCCTCGGTCCTTCAAAGATTGTCTAATGTTGTCCTCCCAGCGGACTCGGGGTCTGGATCCTTGGCTCTTTGTTTCCCATGCTTGTCGTGGTATCCGATCTTCTCCCATTCTGCAGACATGGCCAAACCATCTTAATTGGGACTGTTCTACTTGGGTCTGCAGGGGGTAGGATTTAAGGCCTTGACGTATCGTCTGGTTGCGTACCATGTCTCTTCTTGTTACTTCAACCACCTTCCTCAGATACCTCATTTCTAAGGTTTGGATCTGGCTTTTATGGGTTTAGTCACACCTAAAAACCAGTATTAGTAGCCCCTTCAATCATGACTGACTATGAGTCAGCGCCCCCTGAGGTGATATCCCTCAGTGCTTTTTTTTCCTGGTGTTCCTTTTGGCATGTTCTCCTCTCTTCTACTTGTTGTGAGAGCTTCTTTTTGTCCAGTCTGAGGTGGCACCTTAGGGAGCATCGCCACTTGATGTGATCAGCAGCTTTATCCTCCCAGGTAGCTGGATCTTTTGTTGCTTTGTTGGTGTTGTCTCAGTTTCCCAGACTGCAACAACTGGAGAGGAATTACTCTCCTCTCAGTTCCCAGTAAAATACTAGGCAGGATAATCATCCAGAGAATTTCAAAAGCAGTTGACCATAAACTGAGGAAAGAACAAGCGGGTTTTAGAAAGAACAGAAGATGTGCAGATCATATATTCACCCTCAGGAACATCATAGAGCAGTGCTCAGAATGGCAGAGACATAACTTTGTTCATTTTGAAAAGGCTTTTGACACCATACACAGGGACAGCCTATGGAAAATACTGAGGGCTTATTGTTACGGTGTTATTTTAAATGACGGCGTCTGCTGGGGTTTAGCCGTGCGCAACGTTTAGGGGTCATTAACATTAATAGAATATGTCGATATTTTACGGTATACTGAACGCGAAATATATGCTAAGATTATGACGCATTCACGTTGGGAAGGTCACGCTGGGTGACTTGGTTACAGGGCCCTTGTTACGCTATCCGTCAAGCAGAGAAGTCGTGTCTTGTATTTCTTCCAAGGAGAGGCCTAGTATATAGCCTATATATGAATCAATGTAGAACTCAGGGTCAGTTCGGATATTAATCTAAATATGAGATTATTAAGTAAATTTAAATGATAGAAGGAGAATCGTATTATGATTCAGTTTGTAGCTGTCAAGAACTCACGCGCTCATTTCTGGCTGTTGACTACAGCAGCGCATGTACATAGCCATGATGTTCATCTGACATATTGTTTTGACACGGACGGATACTTACTGGTATTATTTGGAATTCATTGTTATGCTGAACTGTACATGAAGTTTTGTGAATGTCGGATATCGTTTATATGAACGTCAATACATGTGGACTCAGAACAGAAGGCTTGATCTTTTACTTACGTTTACGGGTTCGGTTCCACAGCTGTTAATGTTTACGTTTTTCAGCACGATAACTCTCCCACCGGGGAAATCAACTAATATATAATATGCAAATCAGAACGTCGAAGGGATGTTCTGGTGGTCAGAGCTAACCATCAATAACAAACATTAACTACGTCTAGAGAGTGACTTTAATATTCAAAGAATAATAGAAGAACCAAGGAATCGCAACACCCGTCACACTTATGGAATTCCCAGCTGCATTGTTTCCATTATAAAAAGCCTGTATTCTAACTTCACATGCAGTGTTGGATTGAGTAATCTAACTTTTGAAGTGAAAACAGGAGTACGACAGGGATGCCCCTTAACATTATTTTTGACAGCCATAGATTGGGTGATGTGTCAGACAACAGAGGGCAGTCCAAGAGGAATTAGATGGACAACATTTTCTACACTGGAAGACCTGGAATATGCAGATGACATTGCACTACTTGCACATTCACATCAACACATCCAAGAAAAAACCAATAGACTGAATAAGTATTGCCAGCAGGTTGGTCTGAACATCAATCTGAAGAAGAAAGAGGTCATGACATATGTGGGCAATCCTGAGCCAATAACAGTAAGGAACCAGAAGCTAGAACAGACAGACACATTTACTTACCTAGGATGCATAGTAACACCTGATGGTGGAACAAGCAAGGACATTAACAACAGAATGAACAAAGCGAGAACAGCCTTTGCTGGTCTCAGCAACATTTGGAGGTCTTCCCAGTACAGCACAAACACCAAATTAATTGTATGAGAGCTGTGTACTTTCTGTGCTTCTCTATGGTGCGGAGTGCTGGAGAGTAACGGAGAAGGAAATGTCGAAACTGTCCTCCTTCCACACAATCTGACTAAGGAAAATTCTCCAAATCTTTTGGTCGAATACCATCAGCAACCAAGAACTACTTATTCGGAGTAACCAGGAGGACATGCACATGATCATTGCTGGCAGACGCTGGAGTTGGGTTGGCCACATCCTCAGAAGGGACCCTGATACCATTACAAGAACAGCTATGCTATGGACTCCCGAAGGAAAGCGAAAGAGAGGCCGACCAAAAACAACCTGGCGGAGAACTGTGGAAGCCGAGATGCAAAGAATGAACCAGAGTTGGAGCACTGTACGAAGGATGGCCGCCTACCGGACAAAGTGGCATCAATTTGTTGCTGCCCTACAAGACGCCACCAGGCGTGATGGCCACTGACTGCTTTGACGGTCGGCGGCTATGGATCAATGAATAAGAAGATTGTTGCTCTACCAGCTGGGAATCCACACTGCGACTCTGGATATTAACCACTATTATGGAATGATTATTTAAAAAACAGTACTTATTAGACCTTATTACCTGTTTTCAACTAATGTACGGTAATATTAAATCCTTTAGTGAATGTTACATGTTGCTACTTTCTTCATTATGTACGCAGATTCGTGCTGTGCGTAAACTTTTGTGTTTGTTTCTTTGTGTGTGCAGTGATCATGAAGGTGGAAATGTGAGTGCACATACTTGTCATTTGGTCGGTAGTGCACTTTCCGACCCTTATCTGTCCTTTGCAGCTGCCATGAATGGTCTTGCTGGCCCATTGCATGGCTTAGCCAATCAGGTAACAGATTTTGTTATACTATGTTAATTGCAATTCCTTATTGAATAGACGTTTAGAAAATTTGTTATATGTTTGGGTTTTGAAGTATTTTACAAATCCTGATGATTCCAAGCTTGTCCTATTTATATGTATGCTTGCGCAAGTTGGTGAAACAAAAGTGGTAAATGTGACTATTGATTATGGAATAGGAGAAAGAAGTTTGAGGCAGAAAATTCAGAATGAGCAAGAAACATGTCATATAGTAATAGGAAACATCTGGTTTAGATGACACCCAAGATACCTTTGGACAAGAAGACTAGGAAACGCGTTCTTAATCAAATTGATTACATATTAAAATGGATATTTCAAAATGACGATATCTGTGAAGGTCGGGAGCATGCTCAATCAATGAAACTGTACAGTTATTAGGAAAACATGAATAAAAGTTAAGAAAACAGAGGGCCTAAAAAAATATTAAGCTAGAATTTTAGCCTTACTGTCTCAGTGGATGAATAAAACAACCATATCATGATCCAGTAGTCATATTCATGGCAACCTCATAAAGATTTTGCTTATGTGGCAGTGCTCTCTATTATAGACAAAATAATTTCTTCTTGATTAATGAAATGAACCCCTTTATTTCCTATTTTTCATCTATACTTTGTATTTTTTGTCTGTGGCAATGTCTATTCTGTAATGTACCTCTCACTAATGTCCGTATGATTTAAACGGTATCACTGAATTCCTTGTGTATTAACAAAATTTAACATGATGATGTCAAAAAGGCTTAAGTGACTGATCAGTAATTTCTATGTAGAGGCACTAGTGAGGTTGCTAATTGATGCATGAGTATAATAAAAGTAGAATAATCTTGAGGTAGTAGTTACCAAGGAAGAAATGTTTTAAATAAATGTTCTGCATTTTAAGTTAGACAAAACAAACAAAGCAGTTGCTTGAATGGCACCTTAAAAGTAGAATATAAATTACTATCTCTTCGCATGACATCAAGGGGACATGTTTCTTCTAACTGTATCTAACGTGACTACCTATAGCTGAGAAAATCCTTTTTATGATGTAAAAGAAAATGAAACAAGAAAGATCAAAGTGAGCAGATTATATTAAAAACTTTCATGCATTCAGCAGGATTATTTTGTATGTTGTGATAAAAGAGAGCCCAGGCACTTGATGGCCAGTTACAGAACCATATGAAAAGAAATGAGGAATTAATTCTATGAAGAAGGATACAGGCATTTGTTAGAGATTAAGTAATATAATTTTATAAACTAATAAAACGGTATTGAATCAGTTTTACAAATAACAGTTCACATGAGACAAGGGACGTTTCGGGTTTAAACTCGATATGTCCCTTGTCTCATGTGAACTGTTATTTGTAAAACTGATTCAATACCGTTTTATTAGTTTATAAACTTATATTCCCTACCAGTTTTACAGCAGCCCCTTAATTTATTTAGAGATTAAGTGGACTATCAGAGCATTTTTTTAAAATAACTATGAAACAAACCACATAGAGGAATATACTTATATTTTAATCATCTGATATGTTGTTTTTTCATCAATGAAGATTATGTTATTAGAAGACCAGATAATATAACAGTAGATGAAATGGAGGGTATGGGAGAATTTAAGTAGAAGGGATAACATAACTGTTGAATTACATCCACGATAGTGGGTAGATTCGTTTTTGTCAGATAAACCAGGAACCATTGAATGAGCACACCGCCGCACAGTTAGACTTCTGAATCATGTGACCAGAATATTATTTCAAGTTATGGTAAGAGTGAGAAGTAAAATAAAAACATGCAGATTTGTAGACAGTGGAGGCACAAACATTAATGGAATGAGTGATAGAAATTAAAAATAGATCAATACTTACGCTTTATAGTTTATAGACTACATTTAGGCATTTGACGAGGTGAGACATGAGAAAAGTATAAAAATATTGTTAACAAGGACCTGAGAATAATAAAGAACATGCACTGGTGAAAACAGCAGCTATAAGAATTAAGAACCAATTAGGGGCATTTCATAGATAAAACAGGATGTTAGGGAGGTTTGTGATCTGTCACCTGATCTTTCCTTTCTCTACAGTGCAAATATTGAGATCCATAGTCCATATACCAGGTTGTGAAGGCAGTGTAAACAATTTGAGATGTGCTGACACAGTCGTTAATAACATAGCAAGTGGGAAAAAAAAGTTACTGGAAATTATTCCAACCGTGGTGACAGGAAATAAAGGCCTGGCCCTAAATAACAAAAGGACATATGTAATGATCATCTCAAGAAAATTGACTTCTCCATAATGCACCACCAAATTAAATGGAGCAGGTTTGAAACAAGACAACATACTCAAATAAATATGCATGTTAATAATATCAAATGGAGAAGCATTTCAGAACTGAAGAGTAAAAGAGCCCAAGCAAAAGCAGTCTTCAATAAAGTTAAAAGCATTTTATGCAGCAGATCTTTGCCAGTGGGAGTAAGCGAGCTAATTGTTCATTGTTATGTTGTCAGTTATGAGATGGAAATTAGTCGGTCATGGACAATTGGTAGACAAGCAGAACAATTTATGGATGACACAGAAATAAGGTGTTTTACAGAAGAAGATTTAAAATACACATACAGCTAAGAAATGTAATGAGAATTTCTGAAATCAGCCAATATGCAAAGGAGCTTATTTCTCATATTAGAATGAAGTAATCTGCTTTATTTGGCATGTTATGAGCAGAGGAAAGCTGAAATATATTCTGACAACATGAAAGACCGGTTAAAAAGAGAAGAATCTCTATAAATTTGACATCATGATATGGAAAGAAGTCAACAAGAGAATTGATCAGCAGTACTGGAAACAGGAAGTTGTGCAGAGACATGATTACCTATGCCACTGGGCATGGTACTTGGAGGAGATATTCCTTGATTGGACAGATTTTTGAAGAGCCCAGGGGGGGCAGGAAGAACACTTCAGCAATTTTTCTGTGCGGTACAATCAATATAAACAGCATCGGTAGCTAACTGGTATGGTTCATATTTGGCTTTTGTTAACAATTCTTATGTGTTTTATTTATGTTTAGGAAGTTTTGGTTTGGACAACCAAACTGCAGGAAGCTTTGGGTGGTGAAGTGACTGATGATCAACTCAGAGAGTTTATCTGGAAAACTCTGAAGTCTGGACAGGTGGGTTCAACAACCGTATATTTGATATTTACCTAAAAGTAAATTTATACTGCTTGAACACTGCAAAAAGAGTTTACAAGGCTAATTATTTCCCCTTTCTGCTCCTTGACAAGCATAGAGCGACCACTGCAGTTTGCCCATGTGTAGAAAGTTTACATCAGAACACTGTAACAGGACTTGTCACTCTTATAACATGTTTGATATTCTTTCTCTGTCTACTTATTAGACACACCAGGGAACCACATGGGGCAAGGTTGACAAGAATGTTACATTTATTATATGTTTGTCATTATTGAAATAGCTGACATTTATTATATGTTTGTCATTATTGAAATAGCTGACATTTTTTATATGTTTGTCATTATTGAAATAGCTGGCATTTATTATATGTTTGTCATTATTGAAATAGCTGACATTTATTATATGTTTGTCATTATTGAAATAGCTGACATTTATTATATGTTTGTCATTATTGAAATAGTTGCTTATCCTTTACAGGACGTGGCAATCAACCCCAGCTTTTATTGGCTGTTTTTGATTTTTCTAGGCAATTTTTTCATTCAGTAGTTTGCCATTGCTTTCTGAACGGTACGGCGCTTATACCATTGTTAAAAATCCACACAAAGCGATCTGCTACCAAACCGCCTGCAGCAGGTTTCGAACCTGGTATATCTGGATTATGAAACTGCGTTCATATCCATTAGGCCACAGACGCCGACCATTATTGAAATAGCTGACATTTATTATATGTTTGTCATGATAGGAAACTCTTTACAGAGCGATACAACAGGAAGCAATCTGATCATCAGAAGGGTCCCCCCGTCTGACAAGTGTTTCAGCCTGATTACTCCTTTACACTCTAAGGGGGGTGGGCCCACTTGGGTCATGACTCCCAAGCGTCTCAGCCTCCTGTTGTCTTGTATCGAAAATGAACCCATTTCACTTATGGTAGCAACTTTAAAATCCACAACTCCGCCAGCCGTGGAGGCAATTGTGAAAATAACAAAGAGAAGACAAATTATTCTGTTCGTTCCGTCGCACATCACAACTAAGAACACATACTGACACGCCTGCGCGAAGCCGACGAGTCTAGCCGCTGAGCGATAGCCGAAATTCTGTTCCTGACACCCCTTATAATATACACCGTCTGTCGCCACTCAGTCACAGCCCGTTCACTAGTACACCAAAAAACTCAGCGTATTGCGGACTTAGAAAAATTCCTGGTGTTTTCTGAACCGCAGCGTTTATTGTCACGATTTCCATTGCCCATTGCGGTTGTTCCACAGCCAGCATGATGCCTTTTCGGCAGTTTCACTAAGCCTCTTCATTGCCCTTGTTCTCGATTGTCCCCTCAGCCCCAACAGTTTCAATAGATCATACACTGATTCAGCCACAAGCCCTCTTGCGGCCACTTCAACAGCCATGACCCTTGCAGTGAACCCATCATGTCTCAGATCTGCGGCTCGTCTAATCTGGATTATAATTGCCCCGTTAAGTTCAATCAGTTTGACCTGAAGCGTTGCTGAAGAATGAAGCACTATATCCGGCCGTCTCCGCAATTTTCTTATACTCTCTGGATATGCCCCTCGTCCAGGTAGGTCTACCGCCATCTCCCAGTCGTTTGCACAGTCAAGAAGAGATGGTAAACTGTTACCAGGTTTACTCGGTTTGGGGTGTGCTGACTTTCCTGCCCTCAGAAAGTAAATATTTGCGGTGCTCGGACTAGGTTTGCTATTGTCGCAGCAAGTTCATTTAGCACTTTGTTATGGCGCCAAGTGTATCGCCCTTGCACTAATGACACCTTACACGCTGAGAGCACGTGTTCAAGTGTCTGCCTCCCCTGGCACAGGGGGCACTGCTCATCCTCCGACTTTCCCCATTTCACAAGGTTGGTGGCCGACGGCAGCAGGTCATACATTGATCTAACAACGAAGCTGAGCCTAAGAGGTGCCATATATCATTCCATGTCAAGGACCTCTGCAGGGCTCCTTCCCATGTAGTCCATTGGCCTTGTTGGACCTGCTGCACTGCTTTTTGCAACCTCTTGTCATTCTCAGCTCCTCGTATCTCCTGAACTACCATGTCTCTGCGCTCCCTGCTTGATGCCTTGGACCACCAGCGGATGTCTCCATGACCAAATCCCCGTCTATTCGTTTGAGTGTATCCGATTACCTCCCTCAGTTTGAGTGACTCTTGGGCAGCATCAACAGCTTCTTCCACTCTCCACTTCCTTCCCATTTTCAGTGTGGGCTGAATGGACTTAACCACGTCATCAGCTGACTCGCGTAGCATCATTGCAAGCCTTGCCTTTCCAACTTTGTACTCTTCAACAACTGACTTGAAAGGAAGCAGAAGTTTTGACATTTTGCAGTACAGTGCTACATCTGACAGACCTGGTGGTACCCCTAGCCATTTTCTCATGAACTTGTTGACCTTCTGCTCTATAGCTTCCACTGTACTTGTGCTTATTTCATATATAAGCAGTGGCCACAGCAGCTTCGGTATCAACATGAACTGGAGGCACCACAGTTTGAACTTTCCCAGGAGTCTGCTTTGGTCTATAATCTGTAGCCCTCAATCTGCCATTTCTATCGTCTGTTGCACTGCCTTCGAGTCTTTTAATGAGGCATCGTACACCCTGCCAAGACTTTTAACAGGTTCCTCAATGACAGTAGGGATTCTTTGGTTGGAAACCATGAATATCACCTCTGCTATCTTCCCTTTCCTGACTGATAGGCTTCTCGACTTCTTGGGTTTGAAGCTCATTCTGCACCAGCTGACTAGTTCATCCAGACGTGCTAACATCCTCCGGGCCTGATGTTCATCTGATGTCAGAATTGTTGTGTCATCCATGAATGCTTTGAGCGGTGGCATGTGACACATTCCACCGAGCTTTGGACATATAGCCATTCCTTCAGCCGCATTGAGGATTACCTGCATAGCCATCACGAACAGTATCGGAGAGATGGTACATCCCATCGCAATTCCAACTTCAAGGCCAATCCACTTCGTTGTGTACTCTCTGGTTGAAAATCTGACAGCAAATCTGCGAAACACAGCTTTCAGCATTGCTGCAATCTCTTGTGGAACATGATACATTTCTAGGGCCTGCCACAACATGTGGTGTGGAACGGATCCATAAGCATTCGCTAGATCCAACCAGATCACATGGAGGTTTGTTCTGTCAGACTTTGCCTTTTGGATTGCTTCCCAGATCATTGTGGCATGCTCTAGACATCCTGGTGTACCTGGGATACCTCCTTTCTGAATGGTAGTGTCAATATACCCATTTGCCAGGAGGTATGTAGTGAGTCTTTTCGCCATCACTGAGAAGAATATCTTCCCTTCCACATTGAGTAGTGAGATTGGCCTGAACTGACTGATGTCTGTGGAATTTTGCTCCTTCGGGATGTAAACTCCGTTTGCCTTTCTCCATTCCTTGCTTACAAGCTGGGTTTTCCATGCATTCTTCAGTAAACGGAGCAGTCGTTTGAGCACCTCAGGGCATCTCTCATACACCACATATGGAACACCATTAGGACCTGGAGCTGACTTGCACCGAGCTTTCTGGACAATGCTTTTTACCTCTTGCACCATTGGGGGCTTTGTGTTAAATTCAGCTCCTGGCTTACTCGGCCATTTAAGGCCTGCCATGCCGCTGAGCGGCTCATCTTTGCGACCATCTGAATATGTCATTCTAAGGTGTTCTTCCAGGTCTTCTTTCCTGATGTTTAGCGTACCTGACCGTGGCTGCTCAAACAGTTCTTTGGCAAACTTGAAGGGCTCCCTGAAGAATCTCCTTATCCCTTCTAGTCTTCCTTCTCTTCTTGCACAACCTTTCTGCTCTAAAGTTAGTTGCTTATCCTTTACAGGACGTGGCAATCAACCCCAGCTTTTTATTGGCTGTTTTGTGATTTTCTAGGCAATTTTTACGTTCAGTAGTTTGCCATTGCTTTCTGAACGGTACGGCGCTTATCTTCTTCGATCCTTAACCACCGACTGTCAGAGCAGTCAGTGGCCATCACGCCTAGTGGCGTCTTGTAGGGCAACAACAAATTGATTCCACTTTGCACGGTCGGTGGCCATCCTTCGTACAGTGCCCCAACTCTGGTTCATTCTTTGCATCTCAGCCTCCACAGTCCTCCGCCAAGTTGTTTTTGGTCGGCCTCTCTTTCGCTTTCCTTCAGGGGTCCAAAGCATAGCTGTTCTTGTGATGGCATCTGGGTCTCTTCTGAGGACATGACCAACCCAGCTCCAGCGTCTGCCAGCTATGATGGTATGCATGTCCTCTTGCTTGCTACGAGTAAGCAGATCTTGGTTGGTGATGGTATTCGGCCAAAAGATTCGGTGAATTTTTCTTAGGCTACAAATCATATATGACACATAAAACTGTAATTTCTAGGGGGAGGTGGTTTCCTGTCAGACGGAGAAAGAATAGGACTAATACTTGCTGAGACATGTAGGCTACAAGGTGACTAATATGAAGCTGTGCATAAATAAAGATGGCATTATGTAAAGCAGATTGTTACAGAAACCTTTGAGCTCCTCATGGAGCATGCAATCACCACCACAATTGGTCTTCATACAGAAAGCTTGCACCAAGCATTCACATGCTCTTGTAGTGATGGTTTCAGTGGCAGTTTTGTTTTACATGATGACGTTGCCAGGTTGGGGGTTTTAGCATAGGGCTGACACCCCTGTCTATGTAAAAAAAATAATGAAGTTACGGAAACAACATCAACGGCGCTTATACCATTGTTAAAAATCCACACAAAGCGATCTGCTACCAAACCGCCAGCAGCAGGTTTCGAACCTGGTATATCTGGATTATGAAACTGCGTTCATATCCATTAGGCCACAGACGCTTTCTGCTCTACAAAGGGCATTATGTTGGCCTTTCAGGTGCTCCCAAACCTGTCGTAACCCTTCCTTCTCTGTGGCAACTGCGTTCTTGAACAGTTTTCGGGCATGCTTCTTCTGTTTCCTGATTTCTTCTATTTTAATTTGTCTTCTACTTTTCCGCGGTGGGTTACTTTCCCTTGCCTCCCTCACTCCGAACACTTTGTGACAGTGCAGATATATTATGTCGCCGAAGATTTCCAGCTTCTTCTCCAAAGTTATCTGCTTCAGGTTGTTATCCAACTCTTTTGCCAAGGCATCGTCCAGCTGTTCCCAAAGCCCTTTTGCACTGGCAGGTGGAAACTTGATTGCATCTCTCTTCCCGTCCAAGAAGAATAGCTGACATTTATTATATGTTTGTCATGATTGAAATAGCTGACATTTATTATATGTTTGTCATTATTGAAATAGCTGACATTTATTATATGTTTGTCATTATTGAAATAGCTGACATTTATTATATGTTTGTCATTATTGAAATAGCTGACATTTATTATATGTTTGTCATTATTGAAATAGCTGGCTGCTGACAGGAAAATGTCCCATGTAGTTCCCAAGGGTCTCTGAAAAGGCAAAGGAAAAATAGGACTACCACATTCTTAGGCATGTTGTACAAGGTGACTAATATGAGGTTATTTATGGGGCTGGCCCTGCAGACCTGAGTGGAACAGTCCCAGTTACAGTGGTTTGACCATGTCTGCAGAATGGGAGATCTGCTACCATGACAAATATGGAAAACCAAGAGCCAGGGATCCAGACCTCGAGGACGACCTTGAGTTCCCTGGGAAACAACATCAGGCAATCCCTCAAGGACTTGAGACAGGCCAAAAGAAAGACATCTGATACGATAGCATGGCATTCTTTCTGGCAAACCTCTACACCACAAGGGAGAAGAGGAAGTAAGCATGAGACTGGCAATCTCATCAAATTGTAAGACCATGTCACTGGGGCAGGCTTCATGCTAGGGGAACTTGCTGAAGGGATGGCTTCGTGCTCCTTAGGAAGCGCAAAGAAATTGATGATAATGACGCAAAAATTGTGGGTATGTATTCACCCTTTTGATTGTTTTACCTGTTTCCACGTGTTTAAAATGTAATATTTCTTTTATTAAGCTCTGATGTGGCATTTATTTGCTTTACAGGTTGTTCCAGGTTATGGGCATGCAGTTCTTCGTAAAACTGATCCTCGCTACACCTGCCAGCGAGAGTTTGCCTTGAAGCATCTGCCTAATGATCCCCTATTCAAATTGGTGTCCCAGCTCTACAAAGTTGTTCCAGATATTCTCATTGAACAAGGGAAAGCCAAGAACCCATGGCCTAATGTTGATGCCCACAGCGGTGTGTTGCTACAAGTAAGTTGAAGGATTTTATCATGCTAGATTTGAGAAAATAAAATACGTGTAGACACCATGTTTCATCATTTTGTGACTTCTCATATTTGGAAGTTAACTGTCAAAAGATTTTTATCCTAGCTCTGTGGTCCATGGTTTGATCCACAGTTGAGGTGGGATTTTAAAAACTAAATGGCTCTGAGGTCGACCCAGCCTTATGAATTGGGTACCAGAGCAACTCTGGGACGGTTAAAGATGGCCGGCGTGAGATGCTGACCACATCACCCTTCGTGTGCCGATGGTCAAGAAAATATGGGCCTAACACCATATTCCAAATATGCCTCAATGGGTGTGTAACAGGATCCTTTACCCCTTTTTTTAAATACATGGACTCATTTTTGTCGAAGTTTTACCTATCATGATTAATATTGTCTATGTTTCAGATATGACTCCCACTGTTGACAGAATTTTAATCACATTCATAGAAAAATAAATCTGTTTCGTTGTCTTTCCACAGTACTATGGGCTTAAAGAAATGAACTACTATACCGTTATATTTGGAGTGTCCAGAGCCATAGGTGTTCTAGCATCACTCATTTGGGACCGTGCTCTTGGCTTGCCAATTGAACGACCAAAGTCCTTTGACACACCTCATCTGAAAAAGCTAGTGGGTGCCAGATAATTTGAGACCAGTGAGATTACGTATATTTTTACCCCATGAGATATTCTAGTAGTTTTTGTTTCACCATTTATCTCAGTACAAGAGTGGAATGGTACGTTGATTTGATTACTTTAGTGTGATGCAGAATCCTGGGGAATGTATGATTCTGAATTACGAAGTGTATTTTTATTTGTGTGTGTTAACATGTTTAGTGGCAGACAATTTTGAGATTGAACCAAATTTTTAACCTCTATACAAATATGCCATATTTTAATTTTCAGATCTAGGGTCATACGCTTTCTCAATAAATTTTAGAAAGGTGTTAGCACATCCAGCTGTCTTCCTGTGCATTTTGGAAAGCATAGGATTACCTCTAATACATGTGTTGTGATGTAGAAATTCTGTCAGTGGGACACTTGAATGCACAGCAAATTCAGTGTGATGTCACTTCAACCCTTGTAGCAGCCTCACTTAAGCATATCCTTCTCAACTTTTTAGTTGATTTTTGCAGTTTGTCAGCCTTGAGGTTCACTTCAGTGTATTAATAGGTTCACAGATGCAAAATGCCATATTTCTTCTGGCTGAAAGATGTTTCACATCCAGGTCAGGTCATAAGATTGTTTTTGTCAGTGTTTCTATAGTGATGCATACTTGGTGACTCTCCCTTCATTCAGCACTCCTGATCTCTAATCTGGCTTGTGGACAGCTGTGGCAGAGTTACATCTGTTAGCAGACATTCAGATGTTTACATTTTATCAGTAAAAGAGCAAGGTTCAGAAATTTGAGATTATCTGTTTTACCAGGATTTATAATTGTACAGTGAAAATATGGATATTAACAAGACCACACGAA
The DNA here is from genome assembly GCA_024509875.1 of Oreohelix idahoensis. Classification (NCBI taxonomy): domain Eukaryota; kingdom Metazoa; phylum Mollusca; class Gastropoda; order Stylommatophora; family Oreohelicidae; genus Oreohelix; species Oreohelix idahoensis. The sequence continues at coordinate 16,384 of JAMPIV010002017.1, forward strand.
GCAAATTATATCCATTCTCAAAACAGTTCTTAACAAATATCCGGAATATTTTGTGGCATGAGAGAGACAGACATGAATACTATTGGGGAAGAACCAAATAAGAGCTGACCAAACAACAGGTAAGACCCAAGAAGCCAAACATTAAGAAAATGAGCATGGAGTGTAAATTGAGGAGTCGCTGACACAGAAGGAATATCAGGTCAAAAAACAGAATGAGATGAGACACTGTGACAGAGCCATGAGACAGATACACTTGAAGAGAGTGGTAGAAAAATAAAGTAAATCAGAATTTGTGATCTGTGCACCTTAGACCATTTAGTTTCTGTTTATGGCACGGGACAGATTTAAATAAGATATCTGTATCCTTATTGTATTAAAGACTGTTCAAGTGTATAGAACTTTGGCTTTGGTATCAATACCTCTCCAACAGTTTCTGTGAGTAAACAATAATTAACCCTTTATTCTTGCAGATGTCTGACACTGTATCCTTGCTTGTAACTGTCCTTGTACTCTGTATCTAATGTTGTTGGTTATGTTATTTGGGGGATGTGAGGTACATATATTCAGACCCATACAATGTGAGTTTATAATCATGATGAACTTTAAAAAAAAAAAAAAGACAGCTTTGATTAACATGTCTTTTGTTTACGTGTGAATCACTTCCTGTAAGAGTGATAAACACATTTATGTGTATTGTTAGAACTGCTCAATAGTAGATGGTAGAAGAGCACACTTTTTTGTAACAAAATAATAATCGGTCTATCAAAATCCGTACACAAATAGTAAGATAGTCTGTCCACATCAAATTCCTACCCAGGCAGGAGAAGGGGAAAACCTGACGTGCTATATCCTGGGCAATTGCAAGCTTTTGAAGCCACTGTTGTAGCTGTTCCCCTTGCAAGTAACTGTTCCAAGCCACTCAAGGGCTTTTGCCGTGGTGGTTTCTGTGTCAGTTTTATTTGACATGATGAGGCTGCCAATCTCATGCACAACCTTGATGTGTCACTATACGACATGCCTGGGGGAGCAATAGTTCTATTCTTTCTTCATCTCATTAGATACACCACCACCCCTCCCTCCCTCATACGATATGGGGCAGCCTTCACATGTGGTGGAATAATTTCGTTTGTCTTTCTGTTCAGTGACTTTAAGTAGTGCATATTGATGAATTTTCATCTGTTTGACGAGTCTGCTTTCATTTACAAAATTTAGTGTCACATGTATCAAATATCAGCCTCAGAGCAGTCACGATTGAGAATGTGACTTGTGTTGTGCATCCGTCTGATTAGCAATAAGCTCTGCTTTATTGTTTTTTAAATGGCAGACAAACCAGTTATTTACTACACATGTGTTTTCATGGAGTTTATGTGGATTATTGTTGCTATAATTTCTGTATTTACAAGAGCATATCTATATTAAAATTAAGGTTGAAGTTAGCAAATACTCATATATACTGATTGAACAATAATGTGTTATGTACACTACATGATGTGAGTGTGGTTTACACGACAGAATTTGTTACTCATTACATTTGGATATTTAGAATCTCAGCCAAAAAGAATATTTAAGATTAGCAAGCAGGATTGAGATTGTTAAGCCAAAACAAGGGGAAAAAAATAACGCTTAAGAAAATTAAGATTAATGATACACATTGTTGCCACTTCATCTTTAGGGGATTAGGAGATGCTTCTCTAGGTGGATTGGATAAGAGGCTTACCTATCAGAATAGTTGAGAATTAAAGTCCTACAGGAAATTGTCCGGTGAGGTAAGAAGTGAAAGGGAAATAAAAATACTGCAATAATATTGATTGTAAGAAGAGTCCTATCTGGAAAATTAAGAGCAAAATTATTCAGTTCTCACTTTATGTGAGAAGTAGCTAGACTCTGCATTTACTGAGAAAAACTCAAAAGAGCGAATAATCGTGAAGTTTGGTAGTTGACCTGCAGAATGAGAAATATCTAATTTGATATTTGTTCACTGTTGCTTATCACTGTGTCTTTAAGTGTGAAAAAACAAAATTATAGGCTGTCATTTTCTTTAGTCAAAACTTGTATCGATGATCTGGGCATTGTTTTTCAGACGTTAACACACTTTTAGTTTATTTATTATGTCCTCATTCCCAAGTGTTAGAATGGATGGTCAGAATGGAAAAGATGAATGAATGTATGGAGGATTTTGGTTTGGACTCAAGAGACCATGCTTTAGTGTTTCCTCCTGAGCATATTTAAATAATGATATTCATCTGGGAGATGCTCACAAAATCGGTACCTAATTATATGATTTTGTGGAGAGTTCATTACCTAAATATAGGATTCTGAACCATTTATATCATTTGTAGATATTAGAGTATTAGTCCGAGATGTTAAAGTGTTACAGGTTTTTCTTTTTTTTTTCTTTTTAAAATAAATAAACGTGAACCTATCCGTTCTGAGATTTTAAAGTGTTAAAATTTATTTATTTAACAATAAAATTTCATCTCCAGCACAACTTTAGAACACTTTCACTTCGTCAATACATTTGTGCATGAATTATCAAATTCATGTCACCTCCTGTGCCAACTGCTTAAGGTCTGCATGTTTTGTTTATCCCTTTTATTTCTGCCTTCAGTTCTCTGTGTTTTTGGGTCTTTTTTGTCTACCTCTCTTACCTAGGGTATTCCAGAACATGGACAGCCTTGTGGGGCTATCAACAGGTTTTGTCAAATGTGTGCCAAAACTGTCAGATACCCTTTCATATTGCTTTATACTGGATACACATCCAGTGTAACGAGGAGAGTTCCAGACTCTGTTCATCTCTTATATCCAGTGTGGCTACCTGGTATGCACAGAATCTGTTTTGTCACAAACCTGCTTGATCATCTCTCATTTTTCTATCTATAAACCCTTTAATCTCTCAAGGATGATCCTGTTTATTATTTGTCCTGGCATTGATAGGAACATACTTCATCTGTAATTTGTGCTCTCAAGTAACTATCCCTTCTTACGCAACTTAAGAAAATATCTTTTCTCACCAGACTACCAAGCAAATATGTGTGTAATATCTCTGTAGATGTGACAGTATCTGCTTTGATGGCCTGTGCTGGAATGCTGTCTTGGCCAGCTGCTTTTCCATATTTTAGAAGCTTTGTGGCTTTCCTTATTTCTTCTTTGTTTGGTCCTGTGCAACTGACATGTAACTCCTTTTCTGCTGTCTAGGTGTTTGGGGAATTGTGTGAACTTACAACTCCGCCTATGCCGGTCCCAAGCCCGGATGAAAAAGGAGGAGGGCGGCCTGCATGGAGGCCGTAAGGAGGCAGCCCCTCCACCATGCAAAGGCACAACAGACCAATCACCTGTTTGTCTTAAACTATGATTACGAGCAATACAAGAGAGAAAACCGGACTGATTCTAAAGGCAACGAACTGGAACGGACTACGACTTATGGAACTTGGAACACAAGAAGTATAAATGGGAAGGAAGAGGAGCTGGTGGAAGAGATGAGGAAAGCAAAACTAGAAATCCTGGCTATAACGGAAACGAAGAAAAAAGGACAAGGAGTCATGGATCTCGATGGCAACACGTTGCTCTACAGTGGTGTACCCATATCTGAAAGAGCTAAAGGGGGCGTGGGTTGCATTGTGGCCCAAAATCAAAAAGATAGTATCAAGGGATGGAACTTTGTCTCGGAGCGCATTATGGTTGTAAAACTAAAAGAAGGAGAAACCATAGTCAACCTGTTCATAGTGTATGGGCCAAATGAGGATGAGAGAGCAGAGGTCAAGGAGGAATTCTTCGAGCTGCTTCAAAGGACAGTGGATGACTGCCTAGATGCAGTTATCATGCTCGGAGATTTTAATGCCAGAGTTGGAAATGACCAAGCTAGATGGGGTGGAGTTATCGGAAGATATGGAGAAGATACTCTCAATGACAATGGAAAGCGACTCCTTAGATTCTGCAGTGAGCAGAATCTGATCATTACAAACACAAAGTTCCCCATAAGCGCATACATGCATACACTAGATGTGAACCAACAAAGAATGAGAAGTCAGTGATCGACTATGCCATTGTTCGGAGAAGCTCATTCAAATATGTCCGAGATGCTAGAGTCTGGAGGGGGCCAGGGATTGGAAGTGATCACTACCTGCTAACAATCAAAAGAACAATTGAAAGAGTTGCTCAGCCTAGAAACTGCCCAACATCACGCAAGAAACCAAGTAAACGAGCAGGAGAAATGAGCAATTAGGACCTACAAGCTGAGAGAGCCAGAAATTAAAACCAGATATCAGGGGCTTATTGCTACAGCAGTGAGCAACACAGAAGAACGACCTGATGACTTGGAAACCCTCTGGAATAAATTCAAGGATATCATAAAAACAGCTGCTGCAGAAGCATGCGGTGAAGTCCGACTTGGGAACCAGAGAAAGAGGACACCTTGGTGGACAGAGGAAGTCAAAGAGAAAATAAGAGAGAAGAAAATGGCATGGAAACAATACTTAGGAGCTAAAAACACAACAGGACAAATGGAAAAATATAGAGAATATGTGACACTCAGAACAGAAGCAAAGAACAAAGTGCTAGCAGCAAAACAGAAGTCCTGGGAAGAATTTGGAGAAAAGCTAGAAAAAGATGCACAAAAAAACCAGAAATTGTTCTATAAGACCCTAAAGAACATGAGGAAGGAAAAACAATGCCCTCTCAAATTTATAAAGGACGAGCAAGGCAAATTGCTTACTGCCCCGAAGGAAGTAATGGAAAGATGGAAAGAATATTTCTCAGAACTCCTGGATGGTAGGAGCATGGTGAAGCATCAGAAATGATAACACACTAGCACAGAAGAGAAAACCAATGATGGTGAAGATGACATAAAGATGGAAGAACTGAGGCAGCACTAGAGAAAATCAAGATGGGCAAAGCAGCAGGGCATGATGGTATAACACCAGAAATGGTTAAGTACATGGGAGCATCAGGCGACCTATTACTCTTAAAGGTCCTACAGGCAGCATTGTGCAACAAGACCATACCAAAGGATTGGGAGATTGCCATCATAACACCAATTTTCAAAAAGGGTGACAATCGACAATGTGGAAACCATAGAGGCATATCCCTTCTCAGTGTCCCTGGTAAAATCTACTCTAGAATCCTAGAGCAGAGACTCCTACGCCTAGCTGAGCCACAATTGGATGAGGTCCAGTGCGGATTCTGAGCAAACCGAAGTACTCAAGACCTAATCTTCACACTCAGACAGCTGAGTGAAAAGGCCCTTGAGTATAAGAGTGAGATCCATCTTTGTTTCAGAGATCTGGAAAAGGCGTTTGACAGGGTCCCCTGGAGAAAACTTTGGGACTGTTTGGCAAGGAAGAATATTCCAGCACCTCTGATTCATGCTATACAGAGCTTCTACAAGTCTTGCAGAAATTATGTGAGGACAGCAAACCATAAGTCAGAAGAGTTCAGGACCACCACTGGTGTAAGACAAGGTGATATCCTATCACCTTACCTCTTCATACTCCTTATGGACGATGTCATCAAGGCATGTAAGGAGAGAACAAGAAAGTATTCAGTGGGGTACTGGAAGATGAGACAGGTCTATATTTCGGAGCTGGCATTTGCTGATGATGTTGCCCTGATTGCTAAATCAGAGGCACATCTCCAATCCAACCTGGAAGGAAGAGCTGGAGAAGAGAGGGATGGTCATAAGCAGCTCTAAAACAAAATCCATGGTGATATCACGAGAAGAAAGAAAACATCACATTAAGTTGGGAGAACAGGTCCTGGAGCAGGTCGACCACTTTAAATATCTCGGAGCTATTATAGACCGAAAGGGAGGCATCAAAGAAGAGTTGGCCACTCGAAAAGCAGCGGCTGGGAGACTTTTTCAGGCCATAAATCGTGATTCCTCAGCAAGAAAGAGGTTGGTAAGAAAACGAAGATGGCTGTATACCGCTCCACCTATGTCCCAGTCTTGACATATGGATGCGAGTCGTGGGCAATGACTACAACCCACAAAAGCCAGATCCAAAACTCAGAAATGAGGTATCTGAGGAAAGTGGTTGAAGTAACAAGAAGAGACATGGTCCGCAACCAGACGATCCGTCAAGGCCTAAAATCCCATCCGCTGCAGACCCAACTAGAACAGTCGCAACTAAGATGGTTTGGCCATGTCTGCAGAATGGGAGAAGATCGGCTACCACGACAAGCATGGGAAACAAAGAGCCAGGGATCCAGACCTCCAGGACGACCCAGAGTCCGCTGGGAGGACAACATTAGACAATCTTTGAAGGACAGAGGACTAGAATGGAACCAGGCCAGGAAGAAGACAGCTGATAGAATGGTCTGGCGCTCTCTCTTCCAAACCTCTACACCTCACGGTAGAAGGGGAACGACTAAGTAAGTAAGTAAGTAAGTAAGTGTGAACTTACTCTGTTTAGAAGTTCCTCAACATGTTCTCTTCATTAGCACTTTTATATAGCTAAGCAATATTCCATTCATGTTCTTGATGAGAATTGAATTATCTAAATTACTTTGAATGACTTATTTGTTGAAGTTTTTTTTGCTTGAAGTTTCAACAGGATGTGGCTCCTGGCCCCATGTCTAACCCTTTTTATTTCCCTTGTACTGAAATGCTAACAGGCCTATGCACAAAAGCAAAAAAGAAGCTTCTGGCCATCCTAAACTGCAGCTGGAAAAGAGGAATAGTACCATAGGCATGGAAAGACCCAAATGGCTACAGACATATCATCTACTTAGCTGTGTAAGAAAATTGATGGAGCGCATAATTAATACCCGACTGATGTGGCATCTGGAAGAAAAATATCTCTCAGCCTCACTGCAAGCAGGATTCAGAAAACACAGAGCCACTGAAGATCAGATTACATATATAGCTCAGAAATTGAGGATGCCTTCCAAGAAAAAGAGCACTCGCTGGTTGTTTGGGTGGGCTTAGAAAAAGCATTTGACAAAGTGGAAAGAGGGACTTAAAGTCAAGCCGCAAAGAAGTCAAGTGTGTGGGAAAATGTACAAATGGATTAGCCACTCCATTGAGAATAGAACTGCCAGAGTACAACTACAATTACAGACCAATAGAAAGGTGATATTGGAGCTGGGTGTTCACTAAGGGGAAGTCCTGTCGCCCATGTTGTTCCTTGGGTACATAAATGACATATCAGAGAATATTCCAAGAAGAACCCACAAAGCCACCTTTGCAGATGACCTAGCCCTGTGGTTCTCAGAAGAATATATCACTACCTCAAGCATTTGGATGCAGCAAGCCGTAACATCATTGGAGGAGTGGGCCAAAGCATGGCTAGGGATGATAAATGAAGGGAAAACAACAAACGCAGTGTTTTCCCTCTCAAATAAACCACAGAGCTCCAAATTAGTACTAAATGGGAAAAATCTATATCTGGATGAATACCCAAATGCAGAGACATTACCTTTGATCGCCACTTAACTTGGAAAACCCAGATTGAAAGAAACAGGACAAGAGCAAGGCAGAGAATGGCAATCATGACAAAACTTGCTGGCATAGGTTAGTGGGTGGACAAGAGAGTACTAAAAAAGCTATACACTGGACAAGTGAGACCAGACCTAGAATATGGTATTGCAGCATGGTCAACAGCAGCCAAGTCAAACTTTGATAAAATAAACAGCCCAAAAGCAAACAGTGAGAATCATAACGGGCAGCATAAAGTCAACACCCATTGAAGAGTTTGAAAAGATTACATACCTGCAGCTAGTAGAGGATAGGCTGATGACCATCCAGTGGTCCAGTGAATAAATGGAAGACTGAAGCGAAGCAACTTTGTAGAAACAGTCATAGCAAAGATGAGAGCAGACCCTATCAATGCAAGAGCAACAGCTACACCCATCTACACTGCTCACAAGCTACCAGTTTGAAAAAATGGCACTTCCATGAAATGATAGAAAACATTCCAGGTATTGAGAGAAAGAGCAGCCAGAATGAAACAAAAAAAAAAGTCCTAGCCACAAAATGCATAGAGAAACATTACCCAAGAAACACCTGGATCCATGCACACACACATGGATGTGGAAGAGTCTTGCTCAGCTTAAACGATGGTACACAAAAAAAGCTACAAGAAAATTCTCAAGTAACTTCAGAGCAGAAGAGGCAGAGGCCTTACAAACTGCATTAGAAGTCCTAATGACTGAAGACATCTCAGAGAGACAAGTAACTATCTGGTAATGTACATCATTTTGTGTGTGTCCTGGATGCCCTGCATCCCATTTGTTCTTGTATCTGGTTCTGATAAAACTCTGCCTTTGCCTCTTTGAAAGTATGCATGTATCAAGTTGAAGTAGCTTTCCACCTACCTTTGCATTTCATGTCTTTGCCAGTCTGTCTATCTAACAACTGTAAATGGATGCAAATCAAAATGAGAATACTCGATGAGGAGTCGTAGCGATGAGGTTTGACAATACACAAAAAAGCAAAGATCATGCTGTCGGATATTTTTAGATAGGTTAGAAGATAGTTATGGTCCCGTCTTAGCAGAGGTGATAGTGATAGTGGTAAATAGGTGAGAATAAAGGTGTAAGAAATAGATTTCATGAGTGAATAATTAAGGAGAAGAGTTGTCTCTGGAATGAATTGTTTCTCTAGTCCAGCCTATCTATACGACTATCTTTAGTATAAGACTCTGTCAAAACCTCCCTATAAGTATAATTATAAGTTTACTACTCGCGCACACACACAATTATGTGACAAGACACACAAATGTGAAAAACTATGATAAATGGATATGGGTCTGACCAACACACAAATTAAGTTTTGTTTAGTTTATTATCACTTAAACTTTACAACATCAAACATATAGAAATCAATATAATCATGTTTACAGATATATGAAAATAACCCAGTAAGTGCCCTCCCCCTTGTTGAGAAAGGATCCCAAAAGAAGTTAATAACCTAAAGGTTAGCACTATGCTACAGAATAGACAGTAAAGGAAAGAACAAAATTCCTACTAAACTATCCAGTAAAATAACAGTATTTAAGCAAAAGAAAATATGGGATGGTACAGTTTCAGTAACTAGAAAATATTCACTGTCATTCGTGGCCACGTCAATCACGCCTTACCTAAACTTGGTATAACAATCTCTTGAACGTAAACATCCATGCAAATGTATCATGGTCCAGTAGTTCTATCTTCTGAATTGAGCCCCAGTCCCTCCACAAATAATTAATTTTTACGAGGGACGGTCGGCGCGTTTAAGGGTCTCGGTGTCCTCAAAGTGATGTCCGCGAGATCTTTTAATGGGTAAAGTGGCCGAAGACGACCTCTAAGCTTCTTCAAAGTTTCAATGTAATGGTCTGCATTCACCGTGTTTCCCTGTTCCAAGAAGTGGAAAAGAATCACACCCTTCTCATCCCAAAACACGGAGGCCATAACTTTCCCTACAGATGGTGAACTTTTGAACTTCTTTCTTGTCGGCGATGTTGTGTGATGCCATTCCATTGACTGCCTCTTGGATGTGGTTAAAAAAAAATGAACCAAGTCTCAGCCACCTATCCAAATATTCGATTAATATCTTCTCTTCAGTTGCATAACGGTTGAGGAAGGTTTCGATGGCTAAGGTTTCATTGTTTCAGGTATGTTGTCTGTCAAACTTTCTGGGGACCCACCGTTGCAACAAATCTTTTGAATAACCAAGGTCTTTAACTGA
>JAMPIV010002018.1:0-35000 GCA_024509875.1 Oreohelix idahoensis
CGCCCCCCAACAGTGGTTGCCCCGTGTCTCTGAGTAAAGATGCGAACTTATTATTGACAAAACCTCTTTTCAAGAACAATGAACCAGTACTTGCAAAAGATGACATTACTGTGAGAGGGTGTCTTCATAATAATCTTGGCACTCCGTGAGGCTGAAAAAAAGAATTGCAATTACTGCAGTTCTCACTATTTGCTAAGTATACACTGCATGAATTTGCATGTGCTACAATATCATTATGGTTCTGATTAATATCATGAACAATGGCATTGGTACTTTCAGTGTTTCTTGATTGTCTGGAAGTATTGTTATGATAAGATCTTTTATTTGCATTTTGAACATTTCCTCTATAAAATGATTTCTGACCTCTATTTGATTTTGAGTTATATTCTCCTTTATTTTGCCAGTTATTGGACTTAAATGAGGTTTGTGGATAAAAGTTATCCTCCTGATATGAATTCCAATGTCTTTGAGGTTGGTATTTATTAAAATTGTATCTACCTCTATTTTGACTGTAATTATGTGATGGTTTAAATCTTTGATTCCTATCTATGCTGTTTGATCTATACCTAGGTGCATTGTCTTGGAATGATCTGGCCGATGCAGCTGGTAATGAGTTCCTTACATTGTTTTTGCTCAATACTCTATTAGGATGTGCAACTTGATATTGACGTCCTAGGGTTTGTAATTTAGTTAGGTTCTCTGGTTTTCTTTCCCGCAGGAACGCAAGAAAATCAGAACTTATAGATGACAAAACCTTGTCTCTTAAAATCAAATCTGACAAACCCTCAAAAGTTTTTTCAGTTTTGGATAGTTCAATCCATCTAGAAAAATTCAGTTTAATAGCTGAAATAAATTCAGTGAAATCTTTTCCAGAATCAGGGTACAAAGATCGAAATTTCTGACGATAGCCCTCATCATCTAATTGATACCTCTGCAATAAAATGACCTTAACAGCTTCATAATCCTTTCTAGTCTGGTCATCCAAAGTGGAGACTACAGTTAATGGTTCACCAACCAATAAATTCATAAGTCTACATGTCCATGTAGACTTGTCAATCTTATATTCTTCACAAAAAGTTTCGAACCTATTTAGGAAGCATGAAATGTCATCTATGGATGCGTTTAAATTTTGGCAAATTAATCCTTATGGCAGTAAAGTATGATCTTTATTTTTATCTTCACCTACCCCAGGAAGCAACAGTGGTTGTTGTAATTTTTTAATTTTCCAGTTCAATCTCAGCTAATCTTATAGCTTGTTGAGATTTACTCTCTTCTTGAGATCTGGCATAGGCTAATTTTTCTCTTTCAAGAGCCAACTCTTCTGATCTCCTTTTTTCCTCCAATTCTTTTTCTTGTTTGTGCAGTTCCTCTTGTCTCCTTTTTTCTTCTTTATGGACCTCTTCTTGTCTCCTTTTTTCTGCCAATTCCTCCTTGCGCAGTTCTTCTTGTCTGGTTTACTTCTTTATCAATATAAGCCTTGCAAAGCTGGACCTTCCAAATTAAGTTCCTTGCCAAACTTCAATAATCCTTTAATGGAAGTCAATGGCTGCTTATTCTTGGTTGATTTATCAATAATACACAATATTTTAACTTTATGGTATATGAATATTGTCAGCTATATTCAATATTCACTCCAGCCAATCTAAGATCAATTTATAAATTGTCAATAGTAAGATTATTAAACAATAGCGGAGTAAATGAAAAAATATAGAACACAACAGGTAGAGAAAAGCGAAGACAGGGTTTCGAGCAACTAAAGAAAATACAGCAACGAACTAAATAAAATATAACAATGACAGTACTTATGAGAACAAACAATAGATAAACATGACTACACAGCTAACAAAAATGGATCTGTTAAATTCAATAGAGGCAAACTTTTACACAACCAGCAGAGTATGCTGGGTCCTCTATCTGAATCACACAGATACTGCCCTATAGAACGCTTGATTTGCTCATTCGACCTAGCTTTCGCGGTATTGAATGATCACAAACCAAGTCCCTCCATCCAGCCCGCTAGTTACAAAACCAAAAACACGTAATGAAAACACATATGGTGAAGTCAGATATCAGGCAAACAGATTATATTCACAGCCAAGCTGTATGTAACAATAAATAGACTTATCTGTTGCCAAGAAAACAATCCCTCTTGAGACTTCGACAAGCAAAGGATGTAGTGATGATTGTAGCCTAGTATTTGGTTAGGCTTAGAATTGCTTCATGCTGACATCGAAGGACATCGATATGGTCCATGATTTTTGATAGAATCCTTGATTCTTGAATGAAGATAGTCAGTTCCTATGACTTCTGTGTAATAATAGGTCACTTTTATAACTTAGTGACAACTTGAGGCACATTCATATTGATGGAAATCCCTTCCATTCAGAAAAACTTTTGGCAGACGATGCGTGCCGCCATTTTGAAAAAATAGTCCTAGATTCGTTAGGCGCTCTTAGGCTTGTAAGGCATCCAATGGCTTGGCCCCCAGAAACTGGTACGGGTAATTTTAAGAATGTTTATTATTTCAGGAACCGTCCTCCCGACGTCCTATGGTAAGAGTGCATTAGACTTCAGGCTTGACACTCCTTAATACAGTGGCCTGCTGAGTACCCTCCAGGGTTCTCCTTGCATATTCCGTTTCAGGAATTATAATATTTATATTTAAGTTTGGCCAGTCACACACAATCTCCCTGGCCCGCACCTCAGGTACTCAGTAACAAGGCCTAACTTCTTGGCACGATTCACAAATATTTATTAACACATTACTCCATTTGAGTATGATATGACATCGTAGCTTTTACTAGCACATGTCTCTACTGTCCTTGATTCTGATACTCTCAGTTTTAATGGAACAGTCAACTTACGTGCCCAAGAATTCCATACACACTGCTAAGACTAATCTGACATTATACTGTTAGATGAAAGCATAAGGCAGTGATGGTAATCGATCTTGCAGGTGAAATATAAAGATGCCCAAAGGCAATTAACACATTTTAAAAGCAGGTCCTACTGGACACATTCCTTGCATACTGGTCAAACGACACAAGCAGACTGCCGGTTAGAGACGCTAGCTTGTCCCAAATCAAAACTGACGTCTGCTGTCAATTCAAAGCAGGAGTCAAGACGTCACTTCCTGCAACCACGGGATACCGTGTGTAAACAATATATATCAGGAAGTGATTGAATACAAAACATGATATGATATTTACTCATATCAGTCCGCCACCATGTATTTTTAGTTCTTTCTTCTCTCTATACCACTGCGGTGTCTAGTTTATTCTTCTGTTGTCCGTCCAGCACTTTTCACGCACCATGTGTGGCCAATCCACTTCCATCTCTTTTCATGTATAGTCTGTGAACAGTCTAATTCCCTCTCAATCCCCGTTTGACTTCAATCTTCGTGTCCTTCGTTTTCGTGAATGAAGACAAGTTTTTAGATTTCTGTTTTTCACGAAGGCTTCCCAGTTGCTTACAGTTTTTTTCTTCAACTTTTTGTTTTCAAATCATTCAAAATTCAGAAGAGGCGAGTCATCGTCATCCTTATTTCGCTCTTCGTTCCCTATTCAGCATGGACCACCATGTAGCTGACGTCAAACAATGTCTTTCGCGATGTTTCTCTGTGACAGAGTTTCTTAATCTGTGGTCAACTGGCCTCTTTGTGGTACATGAATAGGTTCTAGGTGGTCCGTTTACATAAACTACAATTTAAAATGTAAAATGTTTTACTATGCTTTTATTACATACGCCCCCCCCCCCCCCCACCCCCAACAGAGTGTGGCGAGATGGGTGTTGGATAAAAAATTAGAAAATAGTTCCCAGAAATGAAAAACAAATTTACCAACACAATCATGATTTCCTCTTCGAATACCAAAGATAATGATTTCCCACTGCCATAATTATTTGTTTTTGTAATTACTGTTCAAATCTCAAAAGAATTATCCTGTTCGGGGCATTAACGAAAACGTTATAGCAGAATTTATGTTGTGCAATTCATAAAGACACTAGTTTACTTGGCAATTCCAGAGTGTCTTTGCCCATGTTATGACAAAGGGGTCCATAACCTTTATCGGACAATCAAAGGGGTCCATAGCGTTCATCGGACAATCAAAGGGGTCCATAGCCTTTATCGGACAATCAAAGGGGGCCATAGCGTTCATCGGACAATCAAAGGGGTCCATAACCTTTATCGGACAATCAAAGGGGTCCATAGCGTTCATCGGACAATCAAAGGGGTCCATAGCGTTCATCGGACAATCAAAGGGGTCCATAGCCTTTATCGGACAATCAAAGGGGTCCATAGCGTTCATCGGACAATCAAAGGGGTCCATAGCCTTTATCGGACAGCAAAGGGGTCCATAGCATTTATCGGACAATCAAAGGGGGTCATAGCCTTCATCGGACAATCAAAGTGGTCTGTGGCACAAAAACTAAGGTTAAGAAGCCCTGCTCTATGCCCTCATGTCCACTACCATCCGTCAAATAGTAATTTCTTTGAAACGCCTTAGTTTCATCTGCTAACTAAAAGCAATTTTTTTTCTCATAATATTTAGGAGTATATTTGAACTACCACGTCCTGTCTACACAAGAGGGTTCTGTGAGTTAACATGAAATAAATAAATATAGAAGAAGGTAAACAAAAAACAAACAATGGCAACCCGGAAAGAAAGAAGCCTCACCATTGAACATCAATAAAGAAGTGCTTAAGAGCACAAAGCGGACTACGTCTAACACAAATAGAAAACATTCCAAAACAAAAATTCTAAAACCGTACACTTTCTTTCATTTTCTTCCCCCCCCCCCCCCCCGTGTATAATCAAATATATTCAGGGGACAGAAATATGTCTGAACCTGTGTTCGATAATTGCTACTGTATCTTGAATTTAACCTAGCACCACACTGCGTAATATCTTTCTTTATTTTTTTTTTCTTCTTCTTTTTTTAATACTTAGTACAATGTAATGATGAGCTACTGCGAGTTCAGTCAGTTTCTTAAAAGAGTTTTAATTGGGTTTATCATTTCAAGAAAATTAATACATCGATATTTTCTTAAACAGTGTAACTATTTACTCTGTAACAATAATAGGAAACTCTTTACAGAGCGATACAACATGAGGCAATCTGATCATCAGAAGAAGTCCCCCCCATCGGACAAGTGTTTCGGCCCAGTATACTCCTTTACACTCTAAGGGGGGCGGGCATACTTGGGTCATGACTCCCAAGTGTCTCAGCCTCCTGTTGTCTTGTATCGAAAATGAACCCATTTCACTTTGGTAGCAACTTTAAAATCCACAACTCCGCCAGCCGTGGAGGCAATTGTGAAAGTAACAAAGAGAAGACAAATTACTCCGTTCGTTCCATCGCACACAACTAGGGACAGACACGTACACACCTGCGCGAAGCCGACGAGGCTAGCCACTGCGCGCTAGCAACTGAAATTCTGTGCTTAACACCTCTTATCGCCGAAGATTTCCAGCTTCTTCTCCAAAGTTATCTGCTTCAGGTTGTTATCCAACTCTTTTGCCAAGGCTTCGTCCATCTGTTCCCAAAGCCCCTTTGCACTGGCAGGTGGAAACGTGATTGCATCTCTCTTCCCGTCCAAGAAGTGTTTGAGATCATCATCAGGCAGATCAACTTGAATGTACTCAGCACTGTGGATTGACTCCTGGCTGCGTTCTTCTAACGTCTTACCCGTCAAGACAGAGCGCTGTTGATTTCCCCCTGATGAACTCCCACACCCCTTTTTCGTTCTGTGGATTTTCATTCCTCTCTGAGTAGAGAATTTCCTACCACAGGCACATGGAAATTCCAGCCGTTGTTTAGAGCTCGAAGTCCGTGTAACGGGTCTGGTCGATTCCAATGAGGCGCCTGTGGATTAATCATTCTTCCCCCCCCCCCCCCCACCTTTCGGTGAATCCTGGGAGCATCTATACTTTTTTGGGTCCTGTAGCAATTGTAATACAGCTTACGGGGTGCTAACCCGGTCAGCTGGTTTCTAGTCTTTCCCAGTGCCATCTGTCTTTCCAGAAGTCCATCGGTTTTTTCCCGATTGTCACTGGTTTGACCATGCAACTATAATAGGAAACTCTATACTACTATCTAATTTGTTCCCCTTCTAAAGCTTTTCGCTACCGATACGTATATATATTTTATCTTCATCAGTATTATCATTTCCTTTTTTTACGCTTCTTATGGAGCATGAAAGTTACAACTGCTGCTAGTCTACTTGATGGAAGCCCGGGCGAAGAATTCATACCATAATCATTATTGTCGCACCCCATGAGGATGAAGAGACCACTGTAACGGGTCTCCTTGTAGGAAGTCTACACCAAGCATTCATACCATAATCATTATTGTCGCACCCCATGAGGATAGAGGGACTACTGTAACTCGTCCACTTGTAGGAAGTCTACACCAAGCATTCATACCATAATCATTATTTTCACACCTCATGATAATGGAAGGACTACTGTGACTGGTCTCGTTGTAGGAAGCCTACACCAAGCATTCATGTCCCTTTACAGCTGTGGGTCCTGAGCAATGTGCTTTACACCATGAGGCTGTCAGCCTCATGCACAACCTCATGTTGGTCGCCGTATACGATATCCAGTAGTTTATATTCTATCTTTGTCTCATCAGAGTTACTACCCCCCCCCCCTCCCGCCCCCCCCCCCCCCCCCCCCCCCCGCACACCACCCCCACACCCCCACCCCCCCCACCCACCCCCCCCCCCCCCCCCAAACTACCCCCCCCCCCCCCCCCCCCACCCCCCACACACACACACACCCGGGAACTACATAAGGAAAACATGTATATACTGTTGCAGCAAAGGTTTCTGTATAAACGTGGTGGACGTAGTGAGGCTGCCTACTTCATGAGCCTCATATTAGTCGCTTCTCTGGCACGCTTATTGGACCAGTTGTCCTATTATTTCTTGATTTCATCAGAGACCCTCGGGAACTACGTGCGGCATATGTTTTCTAACCGGAAGTATATTTTTAGAATGATCCCTAATCGGAAAGGTGGAATCGTTTGTTGATGTGCTGGTGTGATGGATGGCTTTTTTATTTTTTTAATAAATCTCTTTGTTCTGTGGGCTACTACAAATTTTCTTTCTCCATTTTCTAACTCTACCGTTAACTATAAAAATCTCTCTAGCAATAAATCTAACTTGAAGATATCTTCCCGAAATCTTACCCTGTAATCTCCCTAAGATTATTCTGCTTAGTATAATTCGGAGACGTGATGCTCCACAACGATCTCTTCAGATTGTCTCCCCTTTTTCTGTAAATGACTGGTGACATTTCCCATTAACTTTACCCACCTGTTGCTGTTATAGAATAATATCTTCACGGTGGATATTTTAATATGCAGTTGACTCTCAAATTATCCAGGATCGCATTAACTGGCATGTCAAGCCAGAAGGAGAACAAAAAAATACTAAAATAATTTGGAATAGAAAAATGTGGCCGCTGACAGTGTTTGACGATGCTGAAAGCTTCTTAATCGGGATTAAGTGTAATCATATTACATGTAATCATTTTACGTATAGTGCTTAAAGAACTATTTCGTTCCACCGTTGCCGCGATGCTCAGTGCAGAACTGAAAATAACATCAGAAGCAACCTAGAGCAAACGCAGAGGTTGGAGTAAAACGAAAAATACAACCCACCGAATGAGTTACTTTTTTATTGCAGATTACCAAAGTCCAAGATGAAAACAAATTGCATAATTATACACATACACTTAATATAAAACCTGTGGCACGAAGATCAGCAAAGAAATATTCTATGAAGATCAACAAACCACCAGGCCCACTTAACATGTCAACAACATCAAGTTTAAGCAGGTTCCAGGGTTCAAGTAACTAGAAAGAGTTTTTAGACAATGAAAAAACGTGACTGAGATATGGAAACGTGATGTTAAAAATGTCAATGCAGTGACTTACGAACTGACACCATCATTGAAAGCTCAAAATATTAGTCTGGAAGCCAAACAAATACTCACAAATAGTATATTTCTTTCCAGCTGCTTGCTATCAGGAACAAACGTGCCACGTGCCCCCCACCCTTTAACCAACGCACGTGAGAGGGAGGATCCATCATTTTCATCCATTCACTCAGGTACCTTCCGTTACACAAGGAGCACAGATCTTCAGCAAACACAAACATATGCCATGTCTTCCTGTCACGTGCCATCAGTTAAAGGTCTGTCTATGTCTTCTTCATGTCTGTCTCCAGTTCTCGTCTCCGCGTGTTCTTTGGTCTACCTCTGCCTTTCTCGCCCTGGGGATTCTCTAACAAGGACTACCTTGTAACGCTGTCAACAGGTTTCCTTATTGTGTGTCCTATCCATCTTATGCTCATCTCTTGTTCCACTGACATGTGTCTGGTTAGTGTCTTCTCTTGTTCCCCTGACACGTGTCTGGTTCGTGTCTTCTCTTGTTCCACTGACACGTGTCTGGTTCGTGTCTTCTCTTGTTCCACTGACACGTGTCTGGTTCGTGTCTTCTCTTGTTCCACTGACACGTGTCTGGTTCGTGTCTTCAGTTCCACATTAGTTCAACACCCCGCTGTATGAAATTAATTACGTACATTATTACATATTTATAGAATGGCAAAATCAATTTCGATGCAAAATGTGTATACAGTTTTTAACATTTGTGTGTGTGTGTGTGTGTGTGTGTGTGTGTGTGTGTGTGTGTGTGTGTGTGTGTGCGCGCGCGCGCGTACGTGTGTGCGCATATTTCCTATATGTCGTGATTAACCAGGATTAAGCCTATCGTTCCTAGAGACTACTAAACATGGTTACGGTCCACTTGTATCTTGATACTGATGCTATTTTTTTCAAAATCTACTGTTCTGTGCTTTTCATCCGACACTTCAGATTTCAATTCTATAACACGTTTCACTAGCTTTGCCCAACTTCAAAATGCTATATCTCAGCGAATATATAACGCATATAAGTGAAATTTTGTGTGTGAATTTGAAATGGTATAGACCCTATGAATTAAATTTTTCATTAAAATGCGGCCATTGGTTTCAATTTTCGTTTCTTTGCGATATAATATAAAATCCTACTTGCCAACACACATCACACGCACACATATTGAAATGTCTACAGTAAATTATACGACTTCATTTGCACATTTTTGGTTTATCAAGCAATTGGCATGATTTTTGAGTGAAATTGCGTGAAATCGCACTTCTTGAACATAAAACAGTTTATACCTGGTGCAACGCACACATTGTCAATCAGAGGTGTGTCTACAAAAATTATTGTGTGGTTAAGAAGGAAAAATGAGTCTGCGAGTACATTTTATGACATTACAGCAAATCACAAATAGGATTTTTAAATATTTCTGCAATGAAGCTACTCGAGGAAAACTATATCATTCTATTTCACACCCACAAAAGAGGACTATTCACGCCTTGGGGATAAGCAAACGATCATTGCACCGCTGGATAGCGACATCTGAAATGTCTAATTCCAGTGTTTTACACACGAAAATTAGGCCAAGAGGTGTGGATAATTTTGACAGAGAATTGATCCGCAAGAAATTTTGCAATGTTTCACAATAATGAGGCAGTGACTTTAAGGAAATTGAAAATTTGGTTAAGAAAGAATAATGACATTGATATTTCCAAATCTACGCTATGGAGGACTATTAGGAGTTTGGGATTCACTTTTAGAAAATATGTTGGTGGTAGAAACCTTATTTGTGAGAAGCCTCATATAGGTGCAATGAGAAGCAAATATTTACGCGAGGTCAGAGAAATGAGAAGAGATTGTTATGATTTTGTGTATTTAGATGAAACTTGGATCAATGCGCACCACAGTAATGAACGAGAATGGCAATCATCTGATGGAACAACTAAGAGACTAGTACCAAGCAGCAAAGGACAGCGCCTAATAATTGCACATCCAGGAAGCAGCCATCATGGGCTTCTAAATAATACTGAACTCATATTTGTTTCAAAATCCGCAGATAATAGGGATTACCATGCAGAGATGAAATGGCAAGATATTTCAAGATTGGATTGTGAATCATGTACTCTTCCTTCCTGGATAGACCGTGGTGTTTGATAATGGACAATGCCTCATATCACAACGTTGTGGCACCAGAAGATAAAGTTTCTAATTCACCAAGTATTAAAGATGTAATAAAAATTTGGCTGACCATAAACAACATTCCATTCAACGAAATGTCCATGAACCTGAATTACTTGGAATTGTAAAAAAAGACACAGCATACAAAGATATTTCACATAGACAAGGCAATCCATGAACATGGTTACAGATGTTTAAGATTACCTCCTTACCATTCTCACTTAAACCCAATAGAATTAGTATGGGCTAAAATTAAGGAACAGGTAGCAACAGAAAATAGAACGTTCAAATTAAAAGATGTTGAAATACTTATTAAAGCCGCCATGTCCAATATAGCCAGGGATTATTGGAAGAAATGTGAGAACCATGTGTTACAAAAGGAAGAGGAATATTGGAAGAATGATGGTTTGTCCTTCATTCAGCCGAGATTGATTTTCAATTTCTCAGAGACATCTGATTATGATTCGGATGAAGTTTAATTTCTTTAAAGATGACCTTACCGTTATTTACAAGCACATTAGAGGAGCAACGTTCCATTATGATATTTATGAACCGCAAAGAGATGATACCCATTGAAATAATTAGATCAAGGAAGGTCCAGTATGGTAGCGCATTAAATGTCAATGACAAACAATGTCACGAGTATCTCGCATGCAGATCATTTAAGAAATCATCTTCAACACGTATTCAGTTGCAAACGTGATGGCCACATTATTGTAATAGTAGACACGCCTATGCCTAATCAATTCACAGAATCTGTGCATGAAGTGGTAAAATTTCTTTTCTCGATACACAATAATTAGTATGCCGACAAAGATCAAAGGATTTCATCCGTTTATGGGAACTGGACAAGATGCACAGATATAAAGTATATATTTGTTGGGTCTAACCCAATATAACATCGTATGCAAAAAATGGCATTAATACGTTAGACGATTAATCAGATAATTACATTTGTTTGAGGGCAAAGCTAGTGAAACGTGCTATAGTACCATAAAACAGTGTGACATGTCCTCCAAGAATGTCGGATCCATGAGAGAAGCAGGCTGACAGCACGACTTTCACCAACCACCTTTGAGGGATGAGAAAAGTCAGATCACCAACTTGATGAGAGATTTACAGTTTTATGAGAGTGAACGAGAGTGTAGTCTAGTTCCTGGCACTTTCAGTTCGCACGCGCGTATAGCTAACTATTTGAAAGCATGTGTTTATGCGGGATGTTAAAAAAAAAATCACGAGTGCCTGAAAACATACCTTTATGTTTGTCTAATATTTATTTACTGTTTACAGGCCTCGGGTTTCCCTTCCTTATATGTTATAAGTGTTTATACAATACCAGAAACCTACCCTCTGTTCTATACTACTCTTCTTAAGTCGTCTATCATTTACTAGACACAGTATTAAGGTCTTTGTCTTGTGTGGACTGACATATACTGTATAATAGGGGAACGACAGAAGTGATTGCGTCATTAATAAGGCTAAGCTGCCCATTGTAAACTTCCGGTGTTGTCTTGTGTTTCGCACTAATGACAGGTCAGTAAAGCATCTTTTTGGGGGGGGATGCCTGGCTGGCCTGGAGGACAGTGTGATTCGCTTGTATAGCTAGGCGGTGTTGTCGTAGGGAAGGTCCGGGGTTCGAATCCTGGGTAAGCCACTCACGTCTGTTGTTTTTCTGTTGTCTAGTGTTCTACTTCTTTATTTCTTACGAGTGCCTGAAAACATACCTTTATGTTTGTCTAATATTTATTTATCATTATTGCATCTTTCATCCCCATTACCCACCACTCGCCACAATATATTATATTAATCCTTTGAAATTCCATTGTAGTGTAATTTTTCTAATAATTTGAATTTCGTGCTCTATTATTTTATTAATTCTGCTAATGATGTTTGACTTTTATCTTATTTTATTGACTGTTGCGTTTGTTTATGTGCATTTGTCTTTTGTAGCTTCTTCATAATTCAAATCTTTATGTTATTGCGCTGTATTAATAGTCTTCTGTCCCCCTCACCCCCACCCTCAATCTTTCTTAGTTGGTAATGTATTTATCTAGTATGTTTATTTCTCGTTTAAATGACGTTTTCTGTCCTGATCTTGAGGCTTCCTGAAGTTTGTCAACTGTTTCCGTTTTCTTGTCTCTGTGTTATGTTCTGCCTTTTCTCAGTTATTTATTTGAGGTCTTATCAATTACAAAATGTTCTGGATTTATTTTTGGCTAATGTATTAGTCATCATCATTACCACCCCTTCAGCTCCACGAGGAGCATAGGCCTTCAACAAACGAAAGTCTTCCTGTCACGTGCAATCTGCTCAAGGTCTTTCCATGTCTTCTACATCTCTTTCATGTCTGTCTCCACGTTCTCTTCTCCTTGTGTTGTTTAGTCTCACTCTATTTCTCTTACCCTGGGGATGCCAGAACAAGGACTGCCTTGTAATGCTATCAACATGTTTCCTCAGTGTGTGTCCTATCCATCTCCAGCGTCTTCTTCTCAACTGTTGTTCCACTGGCACTTGTCTAGTTCTTGTCATCAGTTCTACATTAATCATCTTGTCATCAGTTCTACATTAATCATCTTGTCATCAGTTCTACATTAATCATCTTGTCATACCACTTCAATCCATCTATTCTACACAAGCACACGTGACTTTTGAAAGTCTGTAGCTTTGTGGTTGTTGTTTTTGTTGTTCTCCATGTTTCGGAGCCATACAATAGGATTGACTTGACATTTGAATCGAATATTCTGATTATTGTTGGTGTGGACTTGATTTCATTTGATCTCTGCATATGTCACATTGCAATGTTTGTTCCTCTAGCGTTTTTTTTATTGTTATGTATGATGATATCATGTATTAGTATGTTAATGTATTCTTTTTTTAGTTTGCTTTTCAAAACGTTGTTAAAGGTCAAGGTAGTCCCATAGCAGTTACAGCCGTAGGGGAGTGACTTTATACTTATTACACTAGGTCCAGCATCGAAAGGTGGGTGACGAGTTTCCTACCTCGCTACCTTTTCCTTCCCTAACTCAAGAGCAAAATCAGGTACCCATTGACAGCTCGGTAGACTGGAGCGTGTGAATACCTGGAATCAAACCCTTCGTGTTCAAAAACAAAATTCAAGTCGCAATATAATTGTTGTGTTCCTGTTATTTCTTTCTCGCTTCCTTTGGAACATATATCCACCAATACAGCAGGTCCCTTCGCAGCAAGCCTCCACCACAACATTCTTGAACTCTTGTAGTGGTGGTTGCTGTAGCGATTTGTTTGACATGATGAGGTGGCCAGCTTCAAACACAACCTTTTTGTAGTCGTCTCTTACGATATACCACAGGATGCAATAGACCTATTTCTTATTTACCTGTTCAGAGGCCACCGAAAACTACATGACTCCAAATAGTTGTTTGCTTTTCTCTAATTCAGTCTAATGTGTAATGTGATAGTCTCTCCAGACCACTTCTCTGTCGCCACAATTGATTATCATGTTATAGTTTCTAAATTCCACTTCTCTGAAACTGTAACGTATTTATAATAATATACGTTATTGTCTGAAGTCCACTTGTGTGTAGTTGTGATGTAATACTTAGTTTCCTAAAGCCCACTTCGAGTTTAGGTACTGTAATTTAATATTATCTGGATTCCAATTCCTTGAATCTCGTTATGCCTTGAATTCTACATCTGTCTATAGTTTGCTCGCATGTGAGATATATTTTTCTTTATGTAGATTTTCCGTCACTTAAGGGTTCAATGATTTCAGATGTATTATTCAACTGTTCCTGTGCGACCTGGAATTTATATACAATATTTAAAGGCACACAAATTTGTCGAAATTATAATATTACTTGCAAAGTCAGAAAAACTTAAACAGTATCCAGGAAATTATAGACTTTCATAAATGGGTGCATGCGAAGGATAGAAAGATTGAAACAGTATGACACAGTCACCAATGTGGAACTGATGACAAAAATCAGACATGTGGCAGTGGAACAAGAGATGAGAAGAAGGAACGGGTAACAGATAGGATGCACATTGAAGAACCTATTGATAGTGTTACATGGCAGTACTAACACAAGAAGTAAAAGTCATGCGGGAGACATGTAAAGACCTTGAGCGGATGACACATGACAGCATGACAGCAGGACTTATCATGAATTAGTTGATCTTCGGGAAACTCCAGTGTTATGAATGAATCAAAATCCAAGGTCAAGTCTCAGATTGTAAATCTCCCACTAAAGTGATGCACCAAACGTGAATCACACGTCGAATTATGCATGATAATTGTGTGATCTTCCTCAACCTTTCTGCACAGGGCAATTAATTCATTCCTTAATTCAACGTCCAACAATCAAAGCGCATTAAACATGACATCACGCATCTTGTATTATATAGGGCCTACGTTATCTATTTATCCGCCCCTTGATCTCCCACTGGAATTGTGACGTTATAATTTTTCATTACCCTAAAAACATATTTGGACATCACTTCTGCATGGCCTGAGCGGGTTAATGAAAACCAAGGTACATGTATGACAAATTCACGTGACTAACCGCAATGATGACGTAGGTGCATGTCAGAAATGCCAAATATGTCCGTGTATCTGGTGTTGTTTTTACACGATGTCCTCAAATTTTCTTTGACCTTATCTGGAGCTGCCTGAAGAAGAAATGATCTAAATTTTTCAGTAGAAGAGGGAGTGTAGAGCTCTTTCTGCGCCAGACCATGCATTTAATACCGCAAACAGCACTCTAGGGAAAGGGCATCACTCATTCATCCCCGCACGTTCGCCAGTGACATGATCCCAGAAGCCTCACACTCAGAAATCTCGTGAACTCTGGAGCTCTGAGAAATTAATCTTCAGGGCGGCAGAGTTTCCGAGAAGAACAAAACAAAGCGCTCGTCCATCTGAAACGCGAGATTTTTTGTTTTCTGCCCCTTTACTTGTTCAGTTGTTCGTAACAGCAGAGTTATGGAACATAACATTCGTCCATTTATCTACCGCATATGCTGTGAAGCGTTGCAGACTGAGTTAATTTCTTGTTTCCAATTTAGCGTAGATGCTGCAGTCTGGTGTGTTTCAGGTTTCTTTTTATCTTCATGATGTCAATCGCTCATCCATTAGTCTCCATGTTGTTAATAAGAAATCGGGTGATAATTTTAAAGCTGAAAACGATCACTGCAGACTCATGTATCATCTGTTCAACAAATTAAAAAAACGTGCATACAGACCATGTGGGAAAAACAAGTAAATAGTACAAGACGTCTCAAAATTATGTATACATATTTCGAATGCATATAACTCACACATACCGTAACATAACTCACACATAACGTAACATAAAACTTTTGTTGACTAAATTTTGCAATTCCCCCCCCCTCCCCCCCCCTGTCTCCAAATATTAAAACTGTCTCCTACAAAGTTTTATTTTTTTGTATGTATAAATATTTTCGAATCTGAGGACCTATCAGAACTTTTTCTATTCCTTTCTGAATAGCAGTCAGTTGTACCGCTGTACATAAATTTTGAAACGGCACTCTGTGACTTTAAATGGTATAGCATTATTATCGTACACAATTTATTACACCTAAGGGGGTATTTGCGTCGTTCCTGCCAAATGTACGCACCCAGTCTTGAGATAATGCCATTACTGACGTGCACAAAGCAGTGAGTGTTGCTTTGGGACGCACGGGTAACCTAGTTGAGTAGTTTGTGACGTCATTTTTTGTCGGGGCTGTAAGGACCATGTTTATCTCCGATATCTATTTCCTTAGAATCTTGATGGACAGTTTGGAAGCAGCCATTATCTTGTCTGCTCTCTACTGGTTCATGTTGAAGCCCACAGTAGTAGGATCAAGTAAGTGTCGCCCCATGTCATTAAATGTTTATTGAGTAAATTAAAGTGTAAGGCCGCTCATAGTTCTGATCTAGCGGGAAATCCATCGCTGTATGATATTTTCTAGAATGGACAGACGGAGTCGGTAGCCTTTTGAATTACCGTAGAGGAAGAATACCTACGAGTACACAAAGTTGATTGAATTATATGCTTCTCATGTTTTATATGCCGTATGTTAGTAAATGCCAAAGTCATGGCAGGGATATAGAGAGGTTAGTCAACACAGAATTCTAACCTGGTCGTATTGTTGGAGATGACTTTATTTGGATATTTATATATATAAACTGCCTAAGTATTGTAGGAAGGAAGCCGGAATCATGGCAAGTCTGATAAGAAATATTACTCAATGAGTATGAATCCGTTGGTCATAAGTCGTCCTTGAGAGAAGGTTAACGGACGTTATTACAATACATATACTATGGCAAAGGAAGGGATCCTTAGACACTTGAATAAGAGGACTATATTGTTAGAGAATCTTCATCCCTTGAAAAGTGATGATCAACATTGTGATGTATGACCTTTTTGCACCTGTAACTATGACTGTCTTGTTCAACGCCGTATATGTCACGTTCAATAAAATCTATGTACATTCATCACAGCCTTGCGTGCTGCCTATCAGTGACCAGTTGATCACTACTTGTTGGAGTGTCGTTTGAAGAACATTGTTGACATTTTTGTTCATTTCAACCAAAGACTCAATGTTGGAATAGGACGCATAGTAACACCAGACGGCGGAACAAGCAAAGACAGCAACAACAGAATGAATAAAGCGAGAACAGCCTTTGCTAGTCTAAACAACATCTGTAAGTCTTCCCAGCACAGTACAAACACTAAATTAAGATTATGTGAGAGCTGTATACTTTCTGTGTTTCTCTATGGTGCGGAATGCTGGAGAGTAACAAAGAAGGAAATGTCGAAATTGTCCTCTTTCCACACAATCTGCTTAGGAAAATTCTCCGAAGGTTTTGGCTGAATACCATCACCAATCAAGAACTACTTACTCGGAGTAACTGTGGTGGATTTAGATGTTATGAACTGTTGTTGTTATGTATTTATATTGTACTGAATGAGGTCAGCTGTGAAGGCCCCTGAGTATAACAATTATTCGGGTGAGTTCTCAGAGAACCTTTCTGCTACCACCTTATGATCTCATTCAGACTTATTCTTGACTAGTATGTATGATGACTACGTCTAGTGTCTAGGGTTATGAACCTGTGGTGTGATGGTAATTTAATACTAAAACACACACACATAAACAAATATTAATGTCTATGATCAAATGAACTAACACCGTGTTTGAAATTTTGGTATTAAACTATTTTTTACAATTTTATTTTGTCCTGAACCTAGTATTCTTCTGGTCAGGACTTTCAACTCAAATGGAATCAATTTATATACATCTATGCAAGGCAATTTCACAAAAGGGACAATCTGTCTAAACACATATTCTAAGATCTAATAATGGTGTTAAAATATTTCTAATACTACTGTTAAACTAGCACTGGATGACGGGTCGGGATTCTGTAATCACTCCCATGTCTTTATTTCACAACTTTTAATTTTAATTTATTGGGTGGAAATAGTTTTATTTCTTTCAGTTAGGAAACACTAATTTTCGTTGATGAACGGTCATGTGCTAGATGATATACTTATCTAGCACATGTAGTAGCTGCCAGTTGTCACTCCGGCCAACGGCCACTGTTGTACTTGTCCAAAAGTAATAGGGTAGACAGCGTGTACACCTATCACTACTGGAATACAAAGTCTTCTCAAATTCTTCACTCAGAAATCTGGCACCGGACTAGTGCCAGACAAAAAACCCTGTAACATGAAATTATGTTTCCTTGTTTACATCATGTTTAATCTACTATTTCCACAAATTATAATACATGCAAAATAAAAGACCTGGGTCAGATCTATCTGACCAACCCAACTCATCCACATAACAAGGTGTACCAGTTTTTTCACATTCCTCTCTTCTAATGGCTGCACTGTATCTGCCATATTATCATTAATCTCTTTTTTCCCATACAATAAGGTGGGTGATATGTTTCCACCTGACCACCTAAGAAAACATGTGTATTCTACATCTCTGGTAATTTTTTATAAGATAAACCAACCTCTAGGCCCTGCAGAAGTCAGCTAGGGACCTGTGTACTTACTGTCGTATGGCAGTATCTCTCACTTACATTTTTAAATAAAATATTAATAATTTCTGCCTTACCACGAATTCAATGAATAAACACAGGAACGATGACCATGGCACAGATTCAGCTTTGCTGCTGGCTTGACTCTGAATTTGTTTAAGTATTTACTTTAGTTTTAGTTAAAATTCATACTTCAGTACATCGTCCTGGCTGAGGGACAGTATTAGTCAAATGGCGTCGAGCCGTCAAATTTTTGCAGTAATATTAAATGTGTTGGCCAATGAGATCGAACGATTCCCAATTCTGACTTAAATTTGAAAAGAAAGCCAAAATTACAGCCCAATTTCGGGGTACCTCTGTCTGTCGGTCCGTCTCGATCTTGGCGTTAGTTAAAAATATACTTGCTTTTTGGCCTAATACATTTGCCTCTCCCTCCTAAAGAGTTCCCCATTTGGACTTTGACCCTCCCTCTTCTACGTCTTTTCAACAACGCGTGCAAAAAGAATAATGAATTCCATATATTTTCCATTTTTGTCCCCTCTCCCCGTTGTCCAAACCGAAACCACAAGTCGTTACGTCAGAAAAATGCTCTACTTGGCAGACACTGCGCTGTGTGTGTGGTTATATATGTCAAACTGCGTGCCTATGAAACGAACAAGTATTGGCTTTTCGTTGCATTTTCAAATCTGCCAAAACCAATGTCGCGCGTCTTTTTCAATTTTTGCTTCCCAACAACGCGTGTCAGTGTATCATTTTTCTGTCGCTCCTCTCTCCCTCCCTACAGATGAAAACCGGATTGATCGTGTCCCCATGCTCTAAATAGTTTCAAGGATGTTAGGGAAAGATAGTATTATTTATTCGTCGTTACTGTCTGCTAAAATCCATACGATTGCTGGCGTGGGCGAAGACGAAACCTCACAACTCCACTAATTTTTATTTCTACATTATTTTAACTATACAAATACTACAAATGGGATCGGTGTATCAATGTATATCATCACAGTAACCAAGAGGACATGCAAATCATCATAGCTGGCAGACGCTGGAGTTAGGTTGACTACGTCCTCAGAAGAGACCTTGATGCAATCACAAGAACAGCTATGCTATGGGCCCCCGAATGAAAGCGAAAGAGGGGCCGACCAAATACAACTTGGCGGAGAACTGTGGAGGCCGAGATGCAAAGAATGAACCAGATCTGGGGCACTGTACGACGGATGGCTGCCGACCGAGCAAAGTGGAAGCAGTTTGTTGCTGCCCTACAAGATGCCACCAGGCGTGATGGCCACTGACTGCTTTGACAGTTGGCAGCTAAGGATCAAAGAAAAAGGAAGAAGAAGAAGTTAGAATAAAACTACGCTGCTGATGACCACAATAAAAGTGACAACCAGAAAGATACAGACCTTTATAAATGTGATCATGCGCAGAATAGAATTTAAATGGTATGGCAATATCACTAATGTGGAACTGACGGGAAAAAACTATGGAAACACAAGTGGAACAACATGTGAGGAGAAGTCGCTGAGTTTGGATGGGACACATATTATAAATACTAGTTGATAGTACTACAAGTCAATCCCTATTGTGGAATCGCCAGGGTAAGTGAAATTGACGGAGCTCAAAAGGACACGAAGTAGAGAACTGCAGGCAGACGTGAAAGGAATTATGAAGACTTGGAAAGACCGTGCCAGATGGCACAGGACAGAAAAGTCTGGCATGTTTTTGCTGAGGCCCAGGAGGAAATGAAAGATGATGATGCTGCTGTATTGTTTGTTACCGAAGAATTAATTGGGACGATGTCTGGTGTCCGATGGGATGCTCTGGTTTCATCGGGTGTGGTACAGCGGGAAACGATATTGCTACAACTGTCACGGGCCATCCACAGTATGCAGAGTCGCCGTCCAAGATACATTAATGGAAGTGCTTTCACTGATCCGCAATTGTCGATTCGAAGTCCGTTTCGACACGATCCGCCGCTATGATACAAGACATTTCGATACCAGAGGGCGAACAGGAAGTTTCTTCTTGTGTCTCATTATCACCGAGACTTGACGAGAGTTGCTCTTTCGGCACGCCTTGAAACTTTACCGAAGGCTGGACATAAAAGATTACTGTATAAGACGTTGCACTGACCATTCAATTAAATCTGCTCTAACGTCTTCAAAAATTCTAGCCATGTTATGCCGCAGGAAACCGATGCAGATTTTGCTAAATTGAGTCAGTTACGTCTGAGAGAGAATCAGGATAGGAGTGTGCTGGAATGTTCTTTCATTCATTTGCCTGTTCATTCCGTATGATCGATCATACGGAATGAACAGGCAAATGAATGAAAGAACATTCCAGCACACTCATCTCAGCTTGAATATTGCTGTGAAAATACCTTAGTCAGTAAAATTATGGAGACTTTCATAATTAGGTGCTTGCGTAAAATAGAAGGATTGTAATTGTACAAGATCTTCTTCTTCGACTTCGAGTACCATGCCTAGTGGTGTAAGGTGTAAGCGATCGTGTCTCTCCACAACTTCCTGTCTACAGTACTATTGATCACTTTTGTTGTTGACTTCTTTCCATGCCATGATGTCAAACTGTCAAGTTTCTTCTCTCTCTGTCATCTTCTTTCTCTATCTCTTTCAATCTTCTCGTGGTCACGATATTTTCCATCGTTCATATTCTCATGATGCATCAAGTAGGCGGATTACTTCCGTCTAACATGAGGAAAACGCTTCCTTTAGCATGGGACTCTTTCAAGACATCCTCATTACTCTTGTTAACTGTTCGAAAAGAAAGAAAGAAAGAAGTGCATCAACCAGTGACATGAACCGAAAGCCAATCATTACTCGTGGGGAGCTCTACCGCTGAGCTTCAATTTCACAACACATCTGCTAACTTACACCAGATGGAGCACAAATGAGCATCCTATTTTGAGTGTCAGGAGGCTTCATCCTGGCTATATTTTTGGGGATTAAAACCAGTTTCTCAAAGACTGTTTACCTGAGATGAAACTGGAATTCTCCAACTACCTATATAGACAGCCAATTTAATTTTTTTTACATCAACGCTAAGGCTTTAACTTTTCATTTCCAAGGTTATCTTATTGTCAGTTCCACATTCGCACGCATTATTCAATGATTAAAAGAAATAACGACAGCAACAAATTATAAGATTTAGTTTGGGAATATTGTTAAGTCAAGACGATGACACACGTATAGCCCGACTTTCAGCTAGAACACTGTCACTGGAGGATTACTTTATGTAGAGGTTAGATTTATGTCTTGAATTATAGCCTAATAATTTGTTTATTTGTTTAGTTGTTTCGTCTTTTTTATGTCAAGAATAGAAGAGAAAGGAGACAGGTAGAAGAGAGGTGTTGAAGCCACAGTAATAGAAGAGAAATGAGACAGGTAGAATCGAAATATTGAAGCCACAGTAATAGAAGAGAAAGGAGACAGGTAGAAGAGAGATGTTTAAGCCACAGTAATAGAAGAGAAAGGAGACAGGTAGAATCGAAATGTTGAAGCCACAGTAATAGAAGAGAAAGGAGACAGGTAGAAGAGAGATGTTGAAGCCACAGTAATAGAAGAGAAATGAGACGGGTAGAAGAGAGGTGTTGAAGCCACAGTAATAGAAGAGAAAGGAGACAGGTAGAATCGAAATATTGAATCCACAGTAATAGAAGAGAAATGAGACAGGTAGAATCGAAATGTTGAAGCCACAGTAATAGAAGAGAAAGGAGACAGGTAGAAGAGAGATGTTTAAGCCACAGTAAAAGAAGAGAAAGGAGACAGGTAGAATCGAAATGTTGAAGCCACAGTAATAGAAGAGAAAGGAGACAGGTAGAAGAGAGGTGTTGAAGCCACAGTAATAGAATAGAAAGGAGACAGGTAGAAGAGAGATGTTGAAGCCACAGTAATAGAAGAGAAAGGAGACAGGTAGAAGAGAGATGTTGAAGCTACAGTAATAGAAGAGAAAGGAGACAGGTAGAAGAGAGGTGTTGAAGCCACAGTAATAGAAGAGAAAGGAGACAGGTAGAATCGAAATGTTGAAGCCACAGTAATAGAAGAGAAAGGAGACAGGTAGAAGAGAGATGTTTAAGCCACAGTAATAGAAGAGAAAGGAGACAGGTAGAATCGAAATGTTGAAGCCACAGTAATAGAAGAGAAAGGAGACAGGTAGAATCGAAATGTTGAAGCCACAGTAATAGAAGAGAAAGGAGACAGGTAGAAGAGAGGTATTGAAGCCACAGTAATAGAAGAGAAAGGAGACAGGTAGAAGAGAGGTGTTGAAGCCACAGTAATAGAAGAGAAAGGAGACAGGTAGAAGAGAGGTGTTGAAGCCACAGTAATAGAAGAGAAAGGAGACAGGTAGAAGAGAGGTGTTGAAGCCACAGTAATAGAAGAGAAAGGAGACAGGTAGAAGAGAGGTGTTGAAGCCACAGTAATAGAAGAGAAAGGAGACAGGTAGAAGAGAGGTATTGAAGCCACAGTAATAGAAGAGAAAGGAGACAGGTAGAAGAGAGGTGTTGAAGCCACAGTAATAGAAGAGAAAGGAGACAGGTAGAAGAGAGGTGTTGAAGCCACAGTGAAACAAAACACTGAGTTATTTTTAAGGAAGTTCGCTCCACGTACGCATGTGCTCTTGCCATGATGGTTCCTGTAGCAAGTTGTTTGACATGGTGAAGTTGCCAGCCGCATGCACAATCTCATATTGGTCACCTCTCATGTCTGAGGGTGAAGCTGCCAACCGCATGCACAATCTCATATTGGTCACCTCTCATGTCTGAGGGTGACTTTGTCCTGTTCTTTCCTTTTATCTCGTCGTAATTATTTATCAACATTTTCATGTGCGCTTCTAACTAAGCATTGAGCCACCACTGTAGCGGGTACCCTTGCAGGAAACCTGGCACCAGGCAGTCACATGCTCATGCAGCAGAGATTTTTTTGTCAGTTTGTTTTACGTGACAAGGTTGCCAGATCCATGCACTGCCTCATATTTAGTCGCCGTGTACGACATACCTGTCGGGCAGATAAGGCTTGTGATCGTTGGTCGGTAGCATACCTATGAGAAGTAAAGCCTTCGCTGCCTTGCGAGGGTATCCCTTATGCATACATGAGGGTGTAGTTGGCCTATTCTTTCTGCATTTCTGCAAGGACTCCCCGGGAACTTCACGGGGCGTCAGATTTATTGCCAAACAATTATTTAGTGCCGTCAAGAAACGCAGAGAATGAGAGGCAGGTAGTAGAGAGATGTTTAAGCGCAATAGTTTTAATTTGGCTCTAATTCTTCTAGGTCTCTAGTTGCTTCATTTCCCTCCATTCATCCATCCATCCATTCATTCATCCATCCATCCATCCATTCATTTCTCTCCATCCATCTAGGTAGCTGTCTTTTTGTCTGTTTTTATCTGTCTGTCTAGCTTCCATATTATGCCGTTTTAGCAATCCCAGTAATGTCTTTCTTTCCACTCTGAATTTCCCTAGATATGTGATCTTGTCCCCGCATTAACTTTTTTATCTTCACGCTTAGTGAAGACTCCCTTGACTTATCTCTGCATATAACACCACTGCTTCAGTAGTTAAACTTTAAATGGTATTAGCTAATACATTTTAGTTCTACTTTTGAGCTTGAAGGTAGCATCTAATAAATTGTAACACTACTTTAGTACCTGAAATTAGCGATATTGCAACAAATGCAAATTTATCAACTTTCTCTCCCTGTGCCTACATGTTTTACTTCAATAAATGTTCTTTTTGTTAAGCTCATTTGCTTTTTGTTTGTAGATTTATTCTTCATTTGTCATTTATTTTTTTTAAATTTACCATTCCTTTTAGGTTAACAGCCAAGCTCATTCATCGTTGCACCACAAAAGCACACATGGAATGAGTGTTAACGAACTATATATAACTAATAACGTACGGGATACATTTACATAACCATGAAAGTACTCAAACTTGTTTAACTAACTTCAAAATCTGCAAAAAATGGGTACACATGTTTAGCATTTTATAAATAAATACTACACACATAAAGGTTTGTTTCAGGAACTCGTGAGAAATTGTCACATAATTTTTGGGTCCTCTCCGGCAGTATTCTGTTACATTTGTTGTGCGTACTTATTACGTGAAATTTCCTGGGTCCACACATTTCTTTCTCTGCTACCAAGCAGAGATTTGATGTTTTCATATCACCTTGGACTCAGTTCAGCAATAGTTATCATGTTTGTTTGCACGCTTAATCTTGTTATGAGTAGGCGGATGATGCAACCTTAACCGACAATCTGTTGGTAGACATTCTCGTATACCAGAAGTTGGGCGCCTGTTTCACACGGAAAACGGCCAGCAAAGGTTGATTATAGCTGATAAGACTAGTGTGACGTCTTAACCTAGATGGTAATACGATGAATTTTTCTTTGCACAAGGACGGGACGATAATTATCAATCGGATACACCTGAGCGGAAATGTTGTAATAAGCTTCAGGCAGAATTATTACAAAGATATTACTTGAGATAAAAGTAAGAAGTTATTTGTAATCAATGACGAGAATATTCGGAGGTTTCACGTCCATATTTGGGAGACGTGTCCTTTTCTATAACATGCAGAATTTTTCTATGAGGAATTTCTTTGAATAGACGCCATCAAACTACGCATGATTGTAACTATTGGCCGGCATTCGAGATGTAAACATAACAAAATTTCTAATTGGGGCCTGGTCTAATAGTAAACAACAACGTGCGTGGGACGAAAGTTGCAAAATAACCTGACACTTTCGCTGGGGTAAAGCACATTGAAATTCAACTTGTCAAATGACAACTAGACCTGCCAGAGTTAAAAACAGAATCAGAATCCGTTTATCGGACCGGACTTGTTTGAGCCTCTTGAAGACGTAAAAGCCGAGGAAAACTCTACCATTATTAACAAGGAAAACCGGAAACTGAGGAATCTGAAACACGGAGTCAAAGTGGGAACTTATTGCAAAGTAACCCCATAACACGTGTAAGAGGCATCGTCAACAAGTTGCCTTAGCTATTTCTGTGAGCCAGCAGTCTGTCTGTGATACCAAAGTCAATTTGGGGTAAGTTGTATATCTATAATTCTATGCTTTGCATTATCAACACGTGAAATAATATGTATATATTGACATATGAATATTAATATGTGAAAATTGCTAAGTGGATGTTCAAGTCATTTGAGGCTGGCAACCTCAGCATATAGAATGATGATTTCATGAACCACCACTGCAAGGGCTGGTGACTGCTTTATGCGAGTTTCTTATAGAGAACTAAAAGCAGAAGTAGTCCCAAGTTCCATATGGAGCAGGGAGGGAATGATGAGAGAATGATGTACATACTTATTATATTATTAACATTTTCAACCAGTGTAGATGTAAATGTAAACATATTCACTCTAAAAGTAATGAATGTTTTCCGCTCAGTGGGATTAATATTAATTCTCAGCGAGGGTAACAGTTCTGAGATAGATGGGATGGTGAAATAGGAAGAAGGGGACACATAAGTATGTGTCGGGAAACTCAATACTCAGAGGGTATTTGTTTCTCTTCTTTTGTAATACTAGTCGGTGGTACTAACTTAGGGTACTATCCTTGGAACAAGTGAGGGTATAAGTGGCCTGAAGTCGACGCTAGATGCTATAATCAGATGGGTCTTACCAGCTTGGTAGTTACTCCATGACACTTCTTGGAACGTGCTACAACTTTCAAACTTGACCAGTGATGAGTGCGAATCAGTCCTCTGTGTACAAAGAACCAAACATCAGCTGGGGCAGAACCGACAAACTCATTGGCAGCTAAGTAGGAACATAAAAGCTGCCAAGTGAGCTATCAGAATTTTAACGCCATAACATCACCCAGTGATAATAACTTTTTCTATAAGGAATTATTCATTGTTATAACTGTTAAAACATAATTATTAAATTTTTTACTTGTATAAAGACAAATCTAAAGTTGATTTAATCATTGTGAATGTACTACATTCGTATGTCTCAGACAATTTCTTAAATACACTTAAACAGAGTTATATAATAATAAGAGGAATTTCGCTGACTTAACTCAGCTGGGGGCTTGAACGAGCTAACGAACTATAAGATAACCCTATCCTTCACAAAAGTTGACAGCATATACTAGAGTTAACATTTGCTCAGCCTCATGCAGCATTGTTCTCGCTTTTCTGAATATCTTGTGACACTACCTTGAGGTAGAAGCATCATTATCCTTCTACCTACAACTCTGCCAAGAGTAATCTTGTGCGAAGGTAGACCCCTTTGAAGACTCACATTAGTTAATCTTGAGTTTTGTCCACTTGTGGACCATTACTGAAGAGCTAAGGGGAGCAACCCATGACAGAAATAAAGAAGTAGAGAACTAGACAACAGAAAAACAGAAGTGAGAGGCTTGCCTGAGAATCGAACCCATGACCTTCCGAACGGCACCACCACCTAGCTACGGAAGCGAATCCCACTATCCTCCCTGCCAACTAAGCACCGCTATAGCATTTTATATATAGTGTTCCGTGGATTTTAAGATGGTATATTTGAGCTGGACATTTGACGCTAATCAACCCATGCGTTCTAAAATCGTATGATATCGTGATGACCTTCTGACAGACCTTTCTCGAAATAAAAATGCATCAGACTCAAAATGTAAACAAGAGCGAGAAGTTTCAGCCTTATCATTGCCAGAATTATTTATTTTTATGTTCGTCGAAAGAGCTCTTTTTGTTAATTTAGTTCATTCCTGCCATTATGATGGGCTTGAAATTTAAATTAATAAATAACATTTAAAAAATTGCCTTTTTGGACCGATGTTGTACCGTGGATAAATAAGTGTCACTTTAGTAAACTTGACCACATCACCCCTAGATGGTCAAGAAAATATGGGCCTAACACCATATTCCCAATATGCCACTAAGGGCGTGTAACAGGATCCTAGTAAACTTGACCACATCACCCCTAGATGGTCAAGAAAATAAGGGCCTAACACCATATTTCCAATATGCCATTATGGGCGTGTAACAGGATCCTAGTAAACTTGACCACATCCCCCCTAGATGGTCAAGAAAATATGGGCCTAACACCATATTCCCAATATGCCACTGTGGGCGTGTAACAGGATCCTAGTCAACTTAAAGACCTTCGCTTCAGATTTCAAGTCATTTAATCTCTTTAGGGGGCCGCCAACTGAAACGGAAAAACCTAAGAGATGATATTCTGAGAAACTTGCAATATTTCGACAGATGATATTTCTTTGTTACACGTTGATGTGTCTAAAGCGCGTTTTTGTTGTTGTTGCGTTTTTGGTGTATGAAATATAAGTCTCTTCATCTTTCTATAAAACATAACCAGGTAGAAATAAACATTCGGGCTGTGAGAACATTAAAAGCTGACATTTAAACTAACAGATCATCGTTAAATATAATATGTCTGGGCAATATGTTTACAGGTTCCTTCCTAGATCCAAAATATTTTGAGCTAAATCAGGACTCCCGTAATGAGATTCGGTCGTTTTTAGACTATTTCTTATTAAAGATGCATGTATAGCGGCAAGTTGATCCACAATAAATAAGCTACATGAATCTGCATTACGATTTAAAAAAAAAATTTTGGGGCCTCCTGTAATGAAGGAAAAAATGTGTATTATGTTGTATGGTTATGAAGAAAGTTTTTATGCCAACTTCAGGTAAATTAGAGTACACTTTATGAAGTATTCTCTCATGACAGAGAAATGGTTAAGAACGTAAATTTATGAAGCATTCTCTCATGACAGAGATATGGCTTAAAACTTCAAACTTAACAACCGTCTTTCTCTGCTCCCACACGATGAATGATGTGTTGATGTTGTTATTGTTAATATTTATGATGATTATTATTATTAAATACTAGTGGAACAATATGTGGGGAGAAGATGCTGACGTTTGATTGGTCACACATTGATAAAACGAGTTGATAGCTTTACAAGATAGTCCCTGTCCTGTAATACTTATCTCTTGTTATCCTTTTTTTTTTCTTAAAATTTAAAGCATAGTGATCGTCAGATCGTCCGATTGAAGTTTTTTTGGCTGCGAAGGCACTAGTTTCCGTAATCAAAACCTGGTAGCGTCATGCTTCAGTCTACCCAGATGTAAATGGGTACCTGACTCTGCTCTTAAGTTAGAGAAGGCTAAAGGCAGCGAGGAATGGAACTGGTCATCTCACCTCATAAAGCTGGACCTTGTATAGTGAAGTCTCGAACACTTCACTCCACTACAGCAGTTATCTGATAGGGTTCTACTTTTATCTTTAGGTGCTTGTCAGCGCTGCTTAGTAGTTCAGGCCATGTTTATTCTTTGGCTCACAGTTGCATGTCAATGAAACTGAATAACGCTGTGTAAGGTTGAATCGGTCGTGTCCCGCAAATATTTAAAAAGGTAACGTTAGTTACATAGCAGATAATGCTTTAGGCAAATGAAGTATTAGAGAATTCACTATACTATGTCAAGCTTTATGAGGTGTGAGTGACCCTTCATTGCAGCCTTTGCCACCCCACCTCAAGAGCAGACTCAGGTACCCATTTACACAAGAGTAGACTGGTACGTGACGCTATGTAGTTTAGAAACAGGTAATTTAGCTTCGAGAAGCAAGCGTTATAAACACTCAGCCGCTCGACCAATACAGTAAGAAAGTTAACAAAGAAATTAATAACATCTAAGAGCAAAATAATAATGGCAAGACGGCGAAAGACAAACTAGTTTTATTATATGCAAGACAAGACAAAACACAACAAAACACAACAAAACACAACAAAACACGGAGAAATATCAATATTGCAAGTAAATGCACAGGAAACGTGAAGACAACACTGACAAAAATTAGTTGGAGGAAAAAAAAAACCACGTCGTGATATAAAACAAAGGAAGATTCAGCACAAAGCATTCCCATTAAAAGATCAAACAGGCAATTATACATTATCAACTGGCTGCGTTGAGGACATAAATACCACACCGATATTGATATAATAATTAAATATTTGTCCGACTGGTCGCAAGAGCGAAAGAACTTTAAATGTTCATTGCATAATAAAAATAGGAAATAATAACAGCCAAAGACGGGCCTGCTGTTGATGGAAAATGAAATTTGAAGGGGATACTTCATGTCGAAGGAAGAGCTACCGGGACCAGTTGATGTAGCAATAAAAGTTGTTCAGACGTTGAAGTATGGAGTGATAACCATTCTTGTCAGTCACATCAGTGGTTAAAAAAACAAATAAAACGTTATACTGGTAAGAAGACAGACACAAATCTGAAGATTGTCGCGGCTTGTCTCCCTTGATCGGCTTTATCTGGTCCGTGATTGGCCCGATGGTGGAGTAAAAGGAGGAGTATTCAAATGTAGCAAACCTTCGCTCAAGATTACTCTTGCCAGTAACGTAAATAGGAGGATAATGCTCCTATTTCAAGGAGTCTCACAGAGATTTTAGAATGGCAAGTAAAAAAACTGCGTCTTCTAAGTTTATTGTAAACTTTATATTCCCCGCCCACTTTTGTCAGAAAAAGTATGTGTCACTATGTAACATTAACTCGTATTTAATTTTCCCCCCCCCCCCCCCCCCAGCCGAAAGTAATTCAGCAAAGTAATAATCGTATTATTAGCTTCGTATTTAAGTTCTTTTTTAAATGAGTTGCACGGGTGCAGACATCAAACTCACTCAACCATGTTATCAACTCCAACTAAGGATATATATATATATATATATATATATATATATATATATATATATATATATATATATATATAGATATATATATATATATATATATATATATATATATGAAACATTGTTGAAAGAAATGTAAAGAATGGAAATGGTTAACTTTTAGAAAACAGTTAAATAATTTATATGATCGTTTCGATACATGAATGAAAGATGTCGATTTTATAAAAGTAATCCATTCACTGAGGCAGGTAATTGTGAGGTAACTGTGCAGATGGCTGCAATGAGTCATCTCTGGATGCTGGTTCTCAGTAAAGTCTTCACTGTTCCTTCTTTGGAATGTCATGTAAAGGTCATGTAAATGTGTGTAACTGTTAATGTACTGTTACAATGTTGGGATTTTATTTTATTGTATTTTATGTTGTTTATTTTATTATTTAAGCAATATTTAAGATGCGTGTGAGAATAACTGGATTCAGTATGGAAAACGAGAGAAAGGAAGGGCAGAATGCTAGACGGGCCTGCGTGCTCAATTCTAAATCCTTAGAAAATAAAGTTTGTTCGTTCGTTCGTTCGCTCTATCTTCAGGAGTCGAATGGCTTGTTGGGAGCACTTTCTTTAGGTCGTAGGAGTAATGTCCGCAACGGTTACCATTTCGGGTGTCCTCTAGACCCATCTGTTGTAGGTGATTGTGATAGAATAATCCTGAACGTGACATTTACCTGTGCCATCCCGTAATTCATTCTGTGCTCTTCACTTTAGTTTTTCCCACCTCTGACAATATTTGGAGTTTTCGATTCATTGTTTACACTCCCTTCCCTTAATTATTGTTGTGTCGGGACTTAAGCCACCATCTTTTGCTGATTAGGGTAATCAATTCCTTTCGTTTGAACCCATATTGACACCTGGGATTGGTAGAGAGAAGTGGGGTTTACAAATGTGTAACACATTTTCCTGCGGCCGATTAATAAGTAAACAACTTTGGGATGACCGCAGTCAATTATCTTATCAACTGATAATAGTATTGTCTGACCAGGTTGTCAATGTTGACTAGACCGGGTAAATTAGATAATCGTTTCCGGATAAGACTTTTGGAGGATTAATTATCCATCTTTAAAGAGATTACCTATGATAAATTTTGAAGCCGTGAGTGTAAACATGATCGATAATAGACGGAAGCTAGCATATCAAATATGGTGATTGTAAACAACACATCGATTTTCGCGTTTGTTATGTAGGAATGTTTTCGTGAGAGAAAGGGGAAATATTCGTTCTTGCATGCTATTGGCTTGGCATTTGAAAAGTAAATATACAACATTTCTGATTGGAGCCTTGTCATATGGTAGCAATCTGGAAGTGGGCCGACAGTTGCCTTTTAATTTAGCGCAAGATAGTCCTTCATCTGGAATCCCCAGGATAAAAGGAATAGAGGGAAACCTGAAACAAATGACGGAGAGAATTAGAGACATACACGAGAAATGTAAGGAAGACATGAAAAGATCTTGAACGCATAAGACATAACAGTAAGGCTGGTGTGATTTTGTTGAAGTCCTCTACCCCACAGGGAGCAAGAATAGTAACAATGTAACATACTAGGTAATCGTAACGGCCAACAAAGGAAGGTTGGGCCTGGGGCAGAATACTCAATCATGTCGAAACTTAGAGCCAAAAATAAAATTGTATGAGCACTGGCTCACACTTTTCCTCTAAGAAAATCTCTAGATTTCGTACTAGAATGCTCGAACACTAAAAGAACAAGGGGAATCTGCACCGGCGACAGCAAAAATTAGAACCAAAAGATAGCAACACACAAATAAATGAAAGCACGGTCAAGACTGTGAAGTTAAAGAAAGCGAGAGGTAATAGTACGATAATCAGGATGTGATAAATGTTCAAATACAAGAGTTTCTGATTGAAGAGTTACGTCACAGCTGTTGTCCCGTTGAGCCCTTGAAGACAACTATTTGGGACATTTCAGTGGAAATATTTCTTGAGCGGCTGTATCAACAAAAAAAGGTAGCTTGTCAATACCAGGGCAAAGGCACAAGAAAACACCAAGGTTAAGGCCACGAGAACTTTGTCTTTAGCTCTCAGGTTGACAGGTCTAGGTGAGGAAACCTCCAAGTAGAATAAATAAAAGAGCGACCTCAAAAACAGACGGTAACAGTATAAAGTGAAACAGTATAAAGTGAAACAGTATAAAGGAAACAGTATAAAGTGAAACAGTATAAAGTGAAACAGTATAAAGGAAACAGTATAAAGTGAAACAGAAATTAAGAGGACCAAGAAGTGCTGACCGAACGCTTGAAGACATGAGCATAAATCCCTACGCTTCAAAGGAAGATGGAGAGTCAAAAAGAATAATATCTCACATGGATTTGTTCATCGCAGTAATCCATGTTGAAATTTTGTTATACTGGAAAAAGTTTTCTATAGTACTTGAGAAAGTCCTAGACTGTAGTTGAGACAGCCCTTTATTGTCCTTGAGAAAGTCTTAGATTGTACTTAAAAAAGTCATTGATTGTACTTGCTAAAGTCCTAGATTGCGCTTGAGAAAGTCCTGCAAAAAACTGCCAAGAGACCAGATCACTGGCTCTACCTCGATGGCACTTTCTGATGGTGATGATATAAAAAAAAAATGAACAACAAAGAAGTAGACGGCTCCGGAAATTCTCATTTCCTGGTTCACGAGCGCTACCATACAACCTTGGATACTTACGCCACTATTAGTCTGAGAATAATCAACCCTGTGATATATTGGTACGTTTGACTGGCGCCATTACTGTCAGTCTAACGCGGCCTTGAGCTCGTGAATAAAGTCCAGTGTATAGTCTGTTATTATTATGGACGCGAGGTGGGCAAATGAAAAGACTCAGGTCCAATTATCGTGACAGGAAAAGTCAATTGTAACTGCCCCAGAGAGAGACAATTGTTAATTATATTTTCTTTATGTGGTGTTCTGTCTTGCTCTCATCTGACTTACACACGACAATGAAATCGTGCGTGAACACTTACAAATGGTAGATTTTGATTTTAAAATGTTACAAATACTGTATACTGTTAATTGTGTCATCGTGCGTGAACACTTACAAATGGTAGATTTTGATTTTAAAATGTTACAAATACTGTATACTGTTAATTGTGTCATCGTGCGTGAACACTTACAAATGGTAGATTTTGATTTTAAAATGTTACAAATACTGTATACTGTTAATTGTGTCATCGTGCGTGAACACTTACAAATGGTAGATTTTGATTTTAAAATGTTACAAATACTGTATACTTTAATTGTGTCATTGTCACCAATTCTTTAAAACTGGCACGGGGAGTCGTTTTCATGTTTTAGCATAAAATTATACCCTTTCTTTCACTCTGTCTCTCTCTCCCACCCTCTGTGTGTGTGACTCTCTCTCTCTCTCTCTCTCTCTCTCTCTATATATATATATATATATATATATATATATATATATATATATATATATATATATATATATATATACCTTCTCTCTCTCCTCTTTCTTTGTCTATGTCTCTCTCTGCCTCTCTCTCTCTATAAATATATCTGCTTTTCAGCATGTTGTCGAACATATACCTAGTTTTACTTCAAATTACGTCCCGGCAGGGGCGTTCTAAGGTGGGGGGGGGGGGTAGAACAGCCTGGAGGGGGAAGGGGTGCCATAGGAACTATTATGCCAGCACAGTAATGTTTAAAAATATACTTGAAAGAATAATGTATCTTCCTGTATGTTTATGTATGGGAGTGGGTGCCAGAGGTTGGATCCAACCAGGGTGCTAAATAATTAAAGAACACCCCTGAGTCCTCCTGTCCTACCTAATTCCTTGAAGTTCTTTTCACGTCTTTTTTATTTGTATTTTATGTGTCTCCAGTTTTGGATCTGCGTCTAATTCTCTTATCGTGTGGATTCCAGACCGCTGAGCACTTTTATTACACGTTCTAGCATTTCTCTCCAGTTCTTTTATTAAGCTCTATTCTGTCTTTATTTTATCGTAGAGGAGCTTTATCTTGTATATGAAGTCCCTCAAACTCAGTCGACCACGTGGTATGAAAGCTTGCACAATACTCTGTGGTTTTTCTTAAAGCTCTAACCAAACCTCCAGAATACATAAGATTTAAAAATAAAAAAATATTAAGACGTGTCACTCATTAAACATGTCAAACCCAAGACCCTCGACAACTCAACAACTGAAGACCTGGCGTAACAAAGTCACCAAAGAAGTCTTTCAAGTTTTCCCAGCACTGGTATAGATTTGGATCCTAATCTGTTTAGTTTTCCGATTATCCGGGAGACTATTATAAAGCTCTGTCTGATTTGAAGCAAGACTTAGTTTGTTTAAGACTTAAGAATTCTCTTCTGGTGATTTTAATGAACGGACGTTGGAACTATCCACAACAACGTTTACCCCTTCCTAAATCTGGTGTTTTCTTTTTCTTCATATTAATTTTGTCTTAAGCGAATGCTAGAATGACGAATAATTAAAATGAACGGATGTGTACCTTTAGTACCTGAAATCTTTCATTAGGAGAACATTCCAATGGCTTTGTATTACTGAAATGTACAATAAACCCAGCTCTAGATTTAATATTTGCTCTGTGCCGTATTTGTTTAGCAATATCATAAAGAAAATGTAGAAAAGAAATTTCAAACAATTCTCTTGGATTTTAACAATGAACTTTTGTAATCTATTTATTTCCCCCACTTCCTCTAAAAGTGATTTGGGACACTCCAGGCATTTTGATGAGCTAGTCATTACCAATGTTTTTTTTTTTTTAATTTTGAAGTAAACACATAGAATGAAGAATACGGAGCATTGAATAAATTATTATTTGCAGATGACTAAAGTATAATGGTGAAGATGAACAGAAGTTACAAAATCATTCAAGTGCTCTTATAAGATAAGACATGGAGGACATCACATCAAAGACAGAAACTTTGAAGATCAGCAGATCTTAACATTTAACATGCATGTCAACAGCATCATGTTTACTATATAGGTTCAGTGCTCAAATCCCTAGGAAGCATGTTCATAGAAAATGAAAGACTTTTTTGTTTTGATTTTTCTTTGTTCGACTTCTGGTACCATACAGTTTTACGAAGAAATGTTTGTTGACCAAAGGAAGGCTATAATAAATTACCGTAAAATCTCG
>JAMPIV010002018.1:40000-140000 GCA_024509875.1 Oreohelix idahoensis
CAGGCTACTAAACGCTGGCAAGTTGGGTACCACCGTTTCACTATATAAAAGAAAGAACATATATCAAATAATTTACATATATGTACTCAATATAACTTACATTTAAAACAGCAAGCCTACAGCTTGACTTATCATTTAAATTTTCCGGTGAAATAAGTTATAAAATCAATCATCATGAATTCAGGAATATCTGCGTATTCCGTCACTATTCACTGATGTCGCATCTAGCATTTATAAATT
Source organism: Oreohelix idahoensis (assembly GCA_024509875.1). Lineage (NCBI taxonomy): Eukaryota > Metazoa > Mollusca > Gastropoda > Stylommatophora > Oreohelicidae > Oreohelix > Oreohelix idahoensis. The sequence continues at coordinate 40,241 of JAMPIV010002018.1, forward strand.
TGATATAAAATATTCTCGACTGAGTATTTAGCAGTTAAATTAACTTCATTATAGCTACATTATTGTTTAGTAAGCTAAGATATAATTTATTATGTATTTCCACTGTAACTCGTCGACTTAGAGAATATAACAAACTATAAATTTGGCACTCTGCGCAAAATCTAACTAATGAAATATGAAATAAGCGACTTAACACTTTATCATTTCACAAAATACTAGATATAATATATATATTACCTCAAACACAGCACTACAGGGTATCGCACAATTAAGAATTATACGCTTATATTTATGGAAGTCTAGAAGTTCGACAAATTGTCGCAACAAACTAAGAAACTTCGCTTATACAGCTCTACTCTTCGCGAACCACCTGTCTACTGCGATTATAGAGAAAGAATGAAGATAAAGTTTCAAACTAGGTTTAATATTTTAAACCAGACAAAGGATGAACTATTATTTCGTAGAACGAAATGCTCTCCCCTTTCCGGCTTAAACGATACGTTTAACACCTAACATGTCGTAACTGCCACCTACTGACCAAGATGTACGCGTGTCAGTTTCAAATCTCAGACAACCGTCTGCTCTGGGCGAAAGCGGGTTGGCAGTTTTAGCACCTACGTTAGTGTCAGGTGAAACTGGTAGACCAAAAGTCTGCTCATGTCCAGCGAAACGAATTTCTCACACCCCAGGCCCAAAAATCCGGTCGGGCCGCGCTCTGACCGGGGAAACTGCAGACGTATGTCTGGCGAGAACCGTATATTCACAGTTATCTGCGCGACTGACATCTGATGCAATAAGGTTACTAGTCAGTATGAGAAAGAAAAACGATGATGGGAAAGAAATATATTTTTCGCAACGAGTGATGCGAAAAAAAATACAGGAAAAACAAGTACGGAAAGATAATAAAATAAAAGGATGCGGGTGAGAGAATAGGAAGAAGATGTAGGCAATTTAATGATCAAAACCCACGTGACAGGACGTCCCCCCTTAAGATATGGAAGCACTCCATGTCTACGTTATGGAATTAAATTTCCTATAACCGTAGCTTCGGGGTGTCTGTCTTCTTCCTTCTCATCTTCCCCCTCCATCTCTCTCCAATTCCTACTCAAGTCTACTCCCCAAAGTTTTCTTCCTCTGGAATGTTTCCCATGCGCGCTTGAAAGAGCGTCGCCGCTTCTGATATTTTTGAAAGATTTCCTGTGATAGCGGTGGAATATCCCTGCCAATATCGTCATCTTCGTCAGTTTTGGCGATCGTCAGGAGATGGTCGGAGGTTGGCACTGGTTTTTCCAAGTATCTCTTTAAGAGATTTAAATGGAAAACCTTCTCCTTTCCTTCAATAGAGATCTGGTAGTTAGCCTTAGAAATCTTTTTCAGGACGGTAAACGGCCCTTGCCATCCGATCTTCAGTTGGTTGTTCTCGGTAGGGAGTAACACCAAAACTTTCTCTCCTGCTTCCAGTTCTCTCTCTTTCGCGACTTTCCTGTATCGGTTAGCGTGCTTTGCGCGAGCTCGCTTAAATTTAGTCGTTGCTAGGTCCCACCCTAGTTTCAACCTTTCCTTTAAAACCGACACATATTTACTTGCTGAGACAACTGTCTCATCCGCCTTCTCGTCTGTCAGAGACTGAAGTAAGGCTTCAAGCGGGCCCTTAATGGGTCTGCCGAATAAGAGTGTCGCTGGCGGAAATCCTGTGGAAGTATGAGGAGATTCTCTGTAGCCAAATAAAGCTCCAGGAATACAAAGGTCCCAATCTTCAGGTTTCACTTGTGCCAGTTTACTTAGCAGCCTGTTGAGGTTTCCATTAGCACGTTCCACGAGCCCATTTCCGGTCGGAGTATATGGCTTAGTGTGGATGTGTTGGGTCCTCAAGATCTTAACGATCTCATCCATCAACAGGTTTCGGTATGGAGATCCATTATCCGTCAACACTTGCTGCGGGAATCCCAACCGAGTGAAAATCTGCACGAGGGCTTCTGCGACATGCTTGGCATCTGCGCATGTTAGCGGGATAGCTTCTGCCCATAAAGTGCATGTATCGACTAAGGTCAGGATAAACCTGTTCCTTCTTTTAGTCCTTTCGAAAGGCCCTAAAATGTCGATCACAACCCGTTCGAATGGTGTTCCCACTATTGGCATTTCACCCATGTGGACTGGGGGTGTCCGTTGCTTGGGTGGTACACGTTGGCACTGGGCACAGGATTTGACGTACCTGATAATATCAGTGTTTACTCCTGGCCACCAATAATGAGTGGTTATACGTTGGTTTGTGGCGTTCTGTCCCATGTGTCCGCTGAAGGGAAGAGAGTGCCCCATTTCTAGGATTTGGCTTCTGTACTGTTTCGGTACTAGGAGCTGGTTGTAACCTTGGTCAGGCTCGCCCGTTCTCCGATAAAGTACGCCATCCTTAGAAAAAATGTCCCCGTGCTGTCTGGGTTCCTTAGCCATGGGCAGTTTCCTAAAGCAAGGTGCCAAAGTAGGGTCCTTGTATTGCGCTTCTTTAAGTTCCATGGGTAACAAATTAGGCGCAGGCTCCCGTTCCTTCTTGGTTTGCCCTCTTGTAGTTACTGCTGCCACAATCGGCTCTTCCGGTTTCCCAATACACACGTATCTCCCGCCAAGTATGTCTGGGTAGATGGGATCATCCATAACAGCCGCTTTGATCACCCCTCTGACAAAGTCAGAGTGTATCTCCACCAATGCGATGGGAAGCGCTGTAGGTGCATCACTCTTACGAACTCCACAAAGTTGGACGGTCTCTGCTGTCTCTTGACCGGGTTTGACCAGGTTCCTGGCAACAATGCAATCATAAGAAAGCCCCGTGTCAAATAAGCAAGAAGTTTGAGAACCGTTCAAAGTAACAGTACCTCGCGTTGAGGGTCCATCCCCAACAGGTTGGGAATCACTGTCAATAATTCCACCTTGCGAGACTGTCAATAAGCATCCGATGCGTTTAGGCTCGGTGTGCTCGGTCTGATCATATGTCCCGTGCTCAGGGGTTCTCCCTTTGCCACCTTGTCCTTTCTGGCTACGCTGCCATGTAGGGCGGTCGGGTTGATCAGACTGTTTGGGGTGGTTGGGGTACTTGTTCTTGTAGAACTTGGATTTTTCAGGAGGGGGGTTTTGAGGTCCAGTTTCTCTGTGGTTATTTTGGTTAGAAGCCTGAGAAGATTGCTCTAGGTTATGTTTTCGAAAATGCTCCTCTGTCGGTTTCCGCTTTGTGGCCGGTAGTTCAGCCAGCGCATTGTGATAACGCTCAGACTTCTCTAGGATGTCTTCGAGCTTTTCTGCACCCTGCTCAGCTAGAAATCTCCGGGTATCTGCAGACAATGTGTTCTTTATTTGTTCTGTTAAAACAAATTCCTCAAGACCTTCATAGGTAGAGGGGAGCTGTGAGAGCTCTAGGCACTTTGTCAGATAACCCTTCAAACGAGACGAGAACTGCTGAAAAGTTTCAGAATTCTCTTCCCGGCTGTTGCGAAACAGTTGCAAAAGTTTGCGAGCGTTCATTTCAAAGCGCTCCAGTAACGCTTTCTTCAACAGATCATAGTTGTCTTGTTGGCTGCTTTCCAGTTTGGCGTAAACATCATACGCAGAACTTTTCAAAGCCTGGGAAAGCTTCATGTTCCAACGCGACCTCTCTAAACCGTACAGAGTTGCAATTTTCTCAAATTTTTCTAGCCAAGTGTCAATCTTCTCATTTGGACAAGGGAAAGATTCTAGCGGAAAAGACATAGCAGTGAGATGGGTAGATTGAGTGTTAGAAGGATCAGTTAAGGAAGAATGAGGAGAAGACTCTCCATTGCTGGAGGTAGAGGCAGCACCACGACTTTGGAATTCTAGAGTTTTAAGAGCCAACTCATGCTGTCTCTCCCTCTCCTTCTCTCTTTCCTCATGCTGTCTCTCCTTCTCTCTTTCGTTCGCCCTGCGAATTTCCATTTCTTCCTCAATCTTCTTCTGTTGTAATAGACGGTCTTCCGCTTCTTTCCTCTCCGCTGCTTTTTCCTTCTGCTCCGCATCATATCTCTCAAGTTCGTCCCTGACGAAAGCTTTCGCTTCGTCGCCGTCCAGTCCCTCTTCCATTGCTTCCTGTCTGAGCATTTGTCTCAGTTTCGCCCTTTCTGCCATAATAAGTCAGTGGCTGAGACTTAGACGAGAAAAAGATAAGGATAAGGAATACACTGGTTCCTACCACTTGCGAGAAAAAAAATACCAAAAATCAAAAGATGATATATTCTACCCTGGGATACCTCCTCCAAAAATAACAATCTAAATATCGCTGCTATTATCGGCAATAAAGCACTTAATGCAAAACAAGACTACGCCAACTAAATGGTAGTTAAGATTACTTCTGAAAATAAGTTGATACAGTGGAAAAGCAGAATAATTATTGCAAAAATTAAAGAGAAAAAAAAATCCCTTAATTTTAAAATCCACTATAGTTCACCCCTGAAGACAGTTAGGGTGAGGGTGGCAATTAATCTGGACAAATAGCCCGAAACGCACTCCTTAACTTTAGTTCAAACACCTACCTGCTTCAGAACCCTTGTGAATGTTATACACTCACAAAACTTTACCAGCGTTTAGTATTACAAAATCATTAATTAACATGTATTCCGACAAAATCAACCTGTAAACCAAATGTATAATGCTTCTTAATGCTGTGGAAAAAACTTATCAGTTTGTGTGGTCAGCACGCCCGTAAACAGATCGTTAGTCTAGGGGATAAATTATTTAAAGATATAACAACTCACAAGACATCACACTCTTACTCTATGTCAGAATAAAAAATCTTAAGTACAAAATCCAGATAGACGAGTCCACGTTTGTCGTACTCGTCTTCCTATTCTAAGTTCAAAAATCCGTCGGGCGAGACCACATTTGTCGTATCGCCTTAGGATTTTGGGTTCAATTCCCGGTAACGAGCGACCATTTGGCGTAGATTTATGATAGGAGAATTAAGACTAGGGTTGGTCCCTTCTGAATAGGTTGGAATGAGTGATAGATACAGTGAGAGCTGGTGAAAAAAAACAATAGAATTTCCCCACGTGAGATGATAGGATGTGATATAGAGGCTGTCTTTGAGAATCGAGATAATCTTCTCTCTCTCACCTATCTTCTACGACCGCTTTTAAAGGCGTCAGACAGTCTAAACACAGATATATATATATTAATATATCTCTATCTACTCACGGGCACGCACATACACGTGACGACAGGTAAACACACAGACGTGGGAAAACTATAACAATGATATACAGATAATTGGGATCGAGCTGACCAACGCACTGATTTTTTTGTTCAAGAGAGATATTTTAATTATCATATCAAAATTTCTCACAACATCAAAATTACATCAGGGAAAACATATACAAATAGTCATAAAATTTAAGAAAATGCTACAAGGATGATAGCCCGTTAAAATCTTACTCTAGGTTTAGCCCACAGCCCCGTTAAGAGAACAGATGATGGCCCAAAGAGTTATAGATACGTAGGGTTGAGGCTAAGAGGTTTCTTTCTTTCTCGTAAATGTATGAACAGAGTTTGATAATCTGATTTAGCCTAAGAAATAAAGAAACTCTAGCAAATAGTAACAAATTCTGCAGGTTAAACAAAAAAAAATTAAGACAGTAAATGGGTGACAATATACACCGGTAAAATAACACTCTGATCTGCGTACACTCATTCATTCAGCCATGGCCTTTCTCACACATATATACTCACAACTTTGCTCGCTGCCTCTGGGAACATAATAATTCTAGGACCTTCACACAGACCCGAAAAATGCAGTCAGCGACCAAGAAATCCCCAGTTCCAAAAGACGTACTGAACTCTCTGTCTCAGGGAACGATTCCTTGGGTGTTCGAAGTTTTCGAATGTCTGATTAAGTCACATAAAATATTGTCCAGGCACGAAAGTTAGCCGAGCACAATGTCATTAGCTTTGGATTCTAGGATTCTAGGATTTAATGAATGTCAGATCGGTGTCTTCTATCAGGCAGGTACTATATTTGGTCACCACAATACTAGTCACAATCTCTGTCGGAATGTTAATATTCTTCCTGTAATATTCTCGCCGCCAGGCAGCATGTACATTTAAATTTGTGGAGCAATATGAACTGGCTCAAAAGCCCAATATATATTTCTAGTCTTTAGAAACCGTTAGTGGGATTGCTATTACTGTCTCTCTCTGATGGCTTATGCACTGTCAGACCCGTGTTACTTGAAACAAAAAAACCCACGTGGTTAAAGATAGGAAATGTCTATGCTTCTCACAAATATGTCTCTCAGGCTACTAAACGCTGGCAAGTTGGGTACCACCGTTTCACTATATAAAAGAAAGAACATATATCAAATAATTTACATATATGTACTCAATATAACTTACATTTAAAACAGCAAGCCTACAGCTTGACTTATCATTTAAATTTTCCGGTGAAATAAGTTATAAAATCAATCATCATGAATTCAGGAATATCTGCGTATTCCGTCACTATTCACTGATGTCGCATCTAGCATTTATAAATTTGATATAAAATATTCTCGACTGAGTATTTAGCAGTTAAATTAACTTCATTATAGCTACATTATTGTTTAGCAAGCTAAGATATAATTTATTATGTATTTCCACTGTAACTCGTCGACTTAGAGAATATAACAAACTATAAATTTGGCACTCTGCGCAAAATCTAACTAATGAAATATGAAATAAGCGACTTAACACTTTATCATTTCACAAAATACTAGATATAATATATATAATATTACCTCAAAACACAGCACTACAGGGTATCGCACAATTAAGAATTATACGCTTATATTTATGGAAGTCTAGAAGTTCGACAAATTGTCGCAACAAACTAAGAAACTTCGCTTATACAGCTCTACTCTTCGCGAACCACCTGTCTACTGCGATTATAGAGAAAGAATGAAGATAAAGTTTCAAACTAGGTTTAATATTTTAAACCAGACAAAGGATGAACTATTATTTCGTAGAACGAAATGCTCTCCCCTTTCCGGCTTAAACGATACGTTTAACACCTAACATGTCGTAACTGCCACCTACTGACCAAGATGTACGCGTGTCAGTTTCAAATCTCAGACAACCGTCTGCTCTGGGCGAAAGCGGGTTGGCAGTTTTAGCACCTACGTTAGTGTCAGGTGAAACTGGTAGACCAAAAGTCTGCTCATGTCCAGCGAAACGAATTTCTCACACCCCAGGCCCAGAAATCCGGTCGGGCCGCGCTCTGACCGGGGAAACTGCAGACGTATGTCTGGCGAGAACCGTATATTCACAGCTATCTGCGCGACTGACATCTGATGCAATAAGGTTACTAGTCAGTATGAGAAAGAAAAACGATGATGGGAAAGAAATATATTTTTCGCAACGAGTGATGCGAAAAAAAATACAGGAAAAACAAGTACGGAAAGATAATAAAATACAAGGATGCGGGTGAGAGAATAGGAAGAAGATGTAGGCAATTTAATGATCAAAACCCACGTGACAGCACCCCAAGGAATTAAGACCAACAAAAAACACGTGTCACGTGTTCCTATCGCATGCCTTCAGCACAAGGTCTTTCCATGTCTTTCTCATCCTTCTTTTTCTGTCTCAGTTCTCTTCTCCATGTGTTCTTTGATCTGCCTCTCTTACTCTGGGGTCTCCAGTTCTCTTCTCCATGTGTTCTTTGATCTGCCTCTCTTACTCTGCGGTCTCCAGTTCTCTTCTCCGTGTGTTCTTTGATCTGCCTCTCTTACTCTGGGGTCTCCAGTTCTCTTCTCCATGTGTTCTTTGATCTGCCTCTCTTACTCTGAGTCTCCGGTTCTCTTCTCCATGTGTTCTTTGATCTACCTCTCTTACTCTGGGTCTCCAGTTCTCTTCTCCATGTGTTCTTTGATCTACCTCTCTTACTCTGGGTCTCCAGTTCTCTTCTCCATGTGGTCTTTGATCTACCTCTCTTACTCTGGGTGTCCGGTTCTCTTCTCCATGTGTTCTTTGATCTACCTCTCTTACTCTGGGTCTCCAGTTCTCTTCTCCATGTGGTCTTTGATCTACCTCTCTTACTCTGGGTCTCCAGTTCTCTTCTCCATGTGTTCTTTGATCTACCTCTCTTACTCTGGGGTCTCCAGTTCTCGTCTCTATGTGTTCTTTGATCTACCTCTCTTACTCTGGGTCTCCAGTTCTCTTCTCCATGTGGTCTTTGATCTACCTCTCTTACTCTGGGTCTCCAGTTCTCTTCTCCATGTGTTCTTTGATCTACCTCTCTTACTCTGTGGTCTCCAGTTCTCGTCTCCATGAGTTCTTTGATGTACCTCTCTTACTCTGGGGTCTCCAGTTCTCGTCTCCATGTGTTCTTTGATCTACCTCTCTTACTCTGGGGTCTCCAGTTCTCTTCTCCATGTGTTCTTTGATCTACCTCTCTTACTCTGGGGTCTCCAGTTCTCTTCTCCATGTGGTCTTTGATCTACCTCTCTTACTCTGGGGTCTCCAGTTCTCTTCTCCATGTGGTCTTTGATCTACCTCTCTTACTCTGGGGTCTCCAGTTCTCTTCTCCATGTGTTCTTTGATCTACCTCTCTTACTCTGGGGTCTCCAGTTCTCTTCTCCATGTGTTCTTTGATCTACCTCTCTTACTCTGGGGTCTCCAGTTCTCTTCTCCGTGTGGTCTTGGATCTACCTCTCTTACTCTGGGGTCTCCAGTTCTCTTCTCTATGTATTCTTTGATCTACCTCTCTTACTCTGGGGTCTCCAGTTTTCTTCTCCATGTGGTCTTTGATCTACCTCTCTTACTCTGGGGTCTCCAGTTCTCGTCTCCATGAGTTCTTTGATCTACCTCTCTTACTCTGGGGTCTCCAGTTCTCTTCTCCATGTGGTCTTTGATCTACCTCTCTTACTCTGGGGTCTCCAGTTCTCTTCTCCATGTGGTCTTTGATCTACCTCTCTTACTCTGGGGTCTCCACTTCTCTTCTCCGTGTGTTCTTCGCTCTTCTTCTACTTCTGTGGCCACGTGGATTCCAGAGCATGTAAAGATAGTCCCATAGCAGATACTGCCATAGGGGAGTGAAGTGTTAAAGACTTCCCGATACTAGGTCCAGCATCGAGAGGTGGGGTTACCAATTCCTTTCCTCACTGCCTTTTCCTTCCTAACTCAAGTACAAAGTCATCAGTTCCACGTTGGGGGATTTTATACTTTGCTTGTGGTTTAAAATGTAATGTTTAGTTAATAATGCATCATGTTTGATGAAAAAGTGCATTAACTTAAGAAATGGCCCAAATATGACCCAATGGGCATTTATGCATGTATTATTATAAATGTTGATTTGCATTATTTTATGATGGGTCATGCATGGGGTTTTAATGGGTTAATCTGCCCTCCGCCTTCTTCTTCTTCTTTCTTTTTCTTTACTGTTGCAAGATGTTTAAATATTTACCCACATCCCCAATAAACGATCATATTTTGGGTCAACAACAAAAATTCTTCCCCGCCCCTTGTTGGGGATCTCTGAGCCCATTAAAAAGTTATTTTTCTCATCCTTGATACCTGTTAAGGAATAAAGTTAATATGTCATGGTATATTGCCACACACAGGCACATAGACATTGTTATTTGATGAGATATGTCTATTTGTGATAACTCATGTTTTTGCACGATTTTAAACTTGTATTGAACGCTGCATACTTAATACGTCACCGGTTGTCAATGACGTAACGCGGTAGCACTAATTTATTCTAACGGCTAATATTCTGGGCCTTTCGTATCCTTCATTCATCCAAGCAAGACGTATTTTTCGAGCTCCCGGAATTGTGGAGGAATTTGGTGCTTTTATGTGGCATTAATATATTTTCGAAGGCCGCTACTTATTTTTCAACGATCGTTAAGATGGTCCCGAACTTATGAAGAAGTTCCGCACCTTATAGAGAAGTATTTTATTCAAGAAATATAACATTCACGTTTCGGGTCCACATTACTTGGGTGTCCGTGGTTGACACGCACCTATTAGTACAGCGGCCAGAACTGAATAGATGAGACGAATATATTGATAACCTATCACTATGCATGCTTACATACTTATGGACTGATCATGAATTTATTTGAGGAGACAGATGTTTCAAGATTCTCCATTTTTTCCATTGCTTGAATTTTGTGAAGAACTAAATAAATATTGTACAACGTGTATCGTGGACCCACTACCAGACGACTTATGTTCTTCTGCAAGTTTTTATGTCCTGTGGTGACAATGCTCTTATGCATTCGTGTTGTCAGTACGATGTACTCAAATTAATAGATCCACTACAAACAGCAAACAATAAACAACAACGAAAAGATCGTTACAATACCATCAGATTTTTAGAAATGTGCATGTCAAGAGGTAATCTATTTAGTCTTGATATTATTCTATATAATCAGTTCAAGTATTTGTCAACTTTGGTCAGTTCAACTAAGCTCGGTATCATATCTTGCCTATTTGGCTTCATGTAGCAATTCCTTAATGCATTATATGCCAACAATTTCAAAGCAGAATTTCAAGTTTGATCTAAATCGGATAAAGAATTAATGGGGCTTTACTTGTGCATTACGGCTTCAATTTCGAGGTAATGATTTTTTTTTTTTTTTTTCATTTTCAAAATTATTCCAATATTTTTGTAATACGTTGTTTATGTGAGCTATTTTAAGACATTTCATGATTTCATGCAACATGAAGACTATTTCGGCTGCTTCCTACCGTTTGTGTTCTCACTAGAATATTTCATATTTATTATTTGTTTAGACGCCCCTTGTAGTTTCCCCGGGAGGGGGGGGGGGGGGGGGGGGCTCTGATGAGACAAATACAGAATAAGACTACTGCTACATCAAGCATGTCGTACAAGGCAACTAATATGAGGTTGTGTATGAGGCTGGCAACCTCATCACTTATAACAAATAACTACAGAAGCCTCTAGGAGGATGTGAATGCTTGGTGCAGGCTTCCTGCCAGGAGCTACAGTGGTGGCTCCATGCTCCGTAAGGAACGTAAAGGAAAATGATGATGATTGATCAAGATGAGTTAAATATTGTCATGATTTAAACATGATTTAAACATGATTTATGTTATTGTTAACTGAGAATGAAAGGTAATACGTACAGCTGTGCTATTTACCAACAAAGCAAACAGTCATGTATGTTTTTAACGCAAGCCTAAATATTTCTCCTCGTTAAAATTTATTATAGATTTACTTGGGTGCTCTAATTAATCGTTTTACCAATACTGCCTTCAAAATTGTGTGTATCATCATCATCATCATCATCATCATCATCATCATCATCATCATCATCATCATCACCATTCAAATGCACTCTCAAGGAGCATGGGCCTTCAACAAACGTATGCCAAGTTTGACAATCACTTGCTACCAGCTCAACAACGTTCCATGCTTTTTTACTTCCCTTTCATGTCTGTCTCTAGTTCTCTTCTCCATGTGTTATCTGGTCTGCCTCTATCTCTCTTACCCTGAAGATTCTAGAACAAGGACTACCTTGTGATACAATCAACGGGATTCATCAGTGTTTGTCTTCAGTAATTTGTATGGGGTAGTAAAGTAGGCAAAAGAATTCCCAACTTATCACAACACATTTTTTAACTCATAGCCTTCTTGAAAGAAACATTTTTTCTGCATACATTCCCGTACGTTTAGATAAAGCTATCTATATAAAATAGATAAAATGTTATGTTTGGTTAAAACTATAATATGTGGTTAGATGAAGTTATCAGCAATATATGTTGGTAAATGTTATCTTAAATAACGTAAGAAGATGATATGTTCTATGTGAAGATACACTCATAATTCTCACCTGACTTTTGGCTATGAGGAAAAAATAACGCATAAAATCCATTTCTTGTACAGCTTACGCCAACCTTGGTCACCTGTGAACGGGTTTTGCCATACACAAGTTAATCAAGACATTTTAGCACAATCTACATCAAGTTTGAATGTCTATGAATGAGTCTTGTCGTAAATAAGTTAATCAAGAAAACATTGAACAATCTACTCAAGCTTGAAATCCTATGCATGAGTCTGATTATGATCAAGTTAATCAGTACATTTTTGCACTGTCTACTCAAGCTTGAACGGCAGCAGATGAGTCTTGCCATTAACAAGTTAATCAAGACATTTTAGTACAATCTACATCAAGTTTGAATTTCTATGAATAAGTCTTGTCGTAAATAAGTTAATCAAGAAAACATTGCATAATCTACTCAAGCTTGAAATCCAATGCATGAGTCTTTATCATAAGCAAGTTAAACAAGACATTTTTACACAATCTACTCAAGCTTAAACATCTGTGAATATTTTGTCATAAAACAAGTTAATCAAGACATTTGTACACAACCTACTCACGCCTGCACGCTTGTGGATAAAAGTCTTGTCGTAAACACGTGAATCAAACATTGTCACGACAAAGAGGATTCTTAACAAGAAAACATAATCAGCTTTAAAGGTTTGAGCCTCTCTGCACTTGATTTTGTTTTGTTGTCAGAAAATTGAAATATTATCTCCGCGTGCTTGCCCTTTCTTTCCTGAATTGAGCGTATCGAGCCGTTTCACTATTCTGTTTTGGAATCATGGGTAATGTGGAAATGACAAACAACGAGTGAAACCTAGGAGCATCTGAACAGCAAATAATACACATAAATAGGCACGTTGCAGGCACTGTGAGAAATAAAGAAGTAGAAAGCTAGCAACAGAAAAGACACAGAAATAATAGGCTTACCGAGAAATCCAACTCAAGACCGTCCGAACGGCGCCATTGTTTAGCCACAGGAGTAAATCTTGGCTAACCACATTGCCACCGCAGCAGAATAAAAATAGTGCTTCCTGGACAGTTGACTTTGTCATGATACTCCGCGCAAATATGGAATATGTGACCAGGAAACGACCCAGACTGATTATAGACGCAATCACTTCTATAATTTCCATTCACCAGTTTAGGCCAATATCACAAGACACGAACCATAATACTGTTTCTAGTCAATTATAGCAGAATAAGAACAGTACACGAGTCCTTGTGAGCTAGAGTTGTTGTTTGGGCACTTTTGTCTGTTTCTGCTATTAGACTTTATTTTGTCAGTGTTAATTGGTGTAGTGGTTACACCGCTAGGTTTCTGTTGCTTTTTTCGCCACATTTCTTGTATCCAGTACTCGTTGTAGAATAATATATATTGTTTGCTGGTCGAGCCTTAAGTTTCGCGCGCTATCCTCACTGCCACTTAGGTGGTTTTTAGGCTGGGGAATTCGGTTCCCGAGAGGTCACATTTTCGGCTATTATTGTTCCCGTTTGTGGTCCGTCCGGTTAGTTTCGTTTGCTCTGCTTTATATTTTTTCATATCTAGGTCTTGATTAGTGTAGTTATTATCATTTCATTTCTGTAAGCTTCCGGTAAGAAGACCATGATAGAAGGCAGAGTTGAAGACAAACGCGCAAGAGAGAGACAGCGCTATAAGTGGTAAGATAAGATCAAGAGATGGACAGGAAAGAGTTTATCAGAGTGCACCATCAAGACAAGAGACAGAAAACTTTGGAGATCCATTACAGCAGATTTTCGATGTGGACATGGCAGCTGATGATGATGATGATAAAGATTCGTGGTTCATTTCCTGTCTTCTCTGGAATCGTTAAATAGATTTTCTTACTTGCTTTAGTATTTTCGGTCCTAACTTTTATTTTACTTATGCTTACCTAAGATTTTTCTTCGCTGAATTCAGTTACCTGTGGTAACTGTAAGCTTGTTTATCGTGTGGTAACTGTTGCATGTTTATCGTCTTTAAAACCAAACTCAAGATGTGTGTTAGGCTTTAGTTTTATATATATTATCTTTTATTATTCTTATACTTAACTATTTACCCCTAGTTTAAAAATATTATAAATTTATTTACTTTTTTTAAGTAATAGGGGGTCGGAGTGGCTATGAAGTATGACGTCCGCATCTAATTCTAAAGGTAACGGGTTCAGTTCCCAGTAAAGGGAATACATTTGATGTACATTTTTTTCAGAACCAGTAGGTCCTAATGAAGTCACGCCCCCCCCCCCCCCCCCCCCCCCCCCCCCGATCTCATGGGTAGTGAGATCGGATGTCTAGCCTTCTCGGAGAAGGGCGAAAGAATATGAAGTCCCATGTTCAAGTTGCGCACGTTAAGAATCCCTCGCCAGTTGTAAAGAGCAGGTCAAACGGCCACTTCCCTGGCAATATTTACAAAATTAGGAAAACCTACCCATGCATAAATATTTATAGAATGTGTGATTCCTGTATACACACACTGGGATCCTCGCCTGTACTAAAGAGTTCGTGCACTGTGCTAAGATCCTCCTAATGTAATGTAAGGGAGGAGATCGGTGCACTGATGCAGTTGTCCCTGTGTAATGAAGATGATCCTTAAATTCAAACTAAACCAGGTACGATGAACGGACAATGATAAGAATATACTATTTACTTCGGTTTCCTCACCTGTATGTTCTACCTGTGTCTTCATGTAAAACAAATTGCTCATATACCACTGCTGCAAGAGTGCATGCATACTTTGTTATGTGCTTCCTGCAAGTGACCAGGTGTAGTGGTGGCTGCATGTTCCATAAGAAGAGAAAAGAAGACAATATGATTTTAACGATGATCGTGCCGATACTCTACGGGTGCACTTTTAATCTCTAACCTAGTTAACGATCAGCGCCGCTTACTCTACAGCTTAAGAGGATTTTGCTTCCTAATCCTAGTGCACAATCTCATCCGATTTTAAGGGAAGAATTCTGCGGGTTTTTTCGTGTCTAGATTAGTAAACCATTAGCCGTAACGTTTTATCGTACTGAAGTGATTGTTGTGTTTACTGGATAGAACGGGACTGTTCTATTTTCTAAATGTGTACGAGTTTGTTGTTGTTCTGCCTGTTGTGTTCCCAATGTTTGTCTGCATTGTACGTCTTCAGCAGGTTATGTTTGTGAGGGCTGGGTGCATTTGTTTTATTGTCGTATGTTTTTTTTTAGTTCGCTTGTTCCGAGACGTCTTTTATCTACCTATTTGGACTCTTCCGGGAATATTTATTGCTCTCCTGTATGTAATGATGAACAATGGCTGAGTCATTCAAGCACTCATTAATTTGCTCGCTCATTCATCCTCTCACATACTCAGTAACACATTCAATAACGCCGCTACTGAATTACTACCAAGATTCGCACTCTCACTCGTGCATTCTTTAAGTAACTCATTTATATATTTTCTCTCTGCCACATTCACTCGCTTATTCCCTCACTCTCTCACTCACTTATTCATTCACTCACTTTTTAACAGAACACATACACATATACTCTGTCATCATCGATACTTACACTATTTCCCACTAACTCATTTTCTCACACGCATACTAACTCACGTATTTACATATACTCTCTGCCTCATTCACTCACTTTTTAACAGAACACATACACATATACTCTGACATCATCGATACTTACACTAGTTCTCACTAACTCATTTTCTCACACGCATACTAACTCACGTATTTACATATACTCTCTGCCTCATTCACTCACTCATTCACTCACTCGCTCAGTCACCCACTTTCTCACTCTTTAACATCTAACATGATATACACTAACATTATTACTCTGCCACTGATGTTTTCATACACATACTAACTCACTTACTCTCTGCCACACTCAGTCACCCACTTTCTCACTCTTTAACATCTAACAGGATACACACTAACATTATTACTCTGCCACTGATGTTTTCATACACATACTAACTCACTTACTCTCTGCCACACTCAGTCACCCACTTTCACACTCTTTAACATCTAACATGATACACACTAACATTATTACTCTGCCACTGATGTTCTCATACACATACTAACTCACTTACTCTCTGCCACACTCAGTCACTCACTCACTCTTTGACAGAACACAAACACATATGCTCTGACATCATATATACTTACATTATTACTTATTCAATGACACATACTAACTAACTTACTCAATTATCCCTTGCTTATTGACTCGCCAATAATCATAGATTAACTTATTAACTCACACCTTCACTCACAGACTCGCGTCATTCACTCACTGACTCAGCTCACTATTTCACTCACTCATTCAACTCGCTCATCACCCTCTCCCGTTCTCACTAACTGCCTGACTTCTTCTTCATGTACCAAGCCAGGTGGCTTAGGCGATCATGTTTCACCATAACTTCCTGTCTCCAATACTGTTTATCTATTTTCTAAGGAAGTTGTTTCGATTCACGACTGTACAAGGTATACCACGATGGTGGTTTCCCTTGCTTTCCGTCGATTTGTATGCGGGTGACCCCGTTTATCTTTGCTTGATATACTGCACTTAATCATTCACTAACACACTCACTCATTAACTTGCTTCCTCACTCACATAGTTATTGGCTAATTGATTCACTCAATAACTCAATCAATTACTAATTCAAGAAACCCACCAAACATCCACTCACTGACTCAGACATTAGCTGGCATACTTGATAACACATCCGCTCCTTGATTCAATCCCTCACACAATCATTCGATCAATAAACACACCGAACATCCTCTGATTTCTCCCTCAAACATTCCCCAATACGACACCCTGGCACATCTGTTCACTCACTCAAACATTCCCCAACACGACACCCTGGCACATCTGTTCACTCACTCAATCACTCATTAAAAAAATTCACCAAACATCCATTGACTCACTCCTCACGCACACTCAGATTCACGAGGAAACATCCTGCCTACTTCTGGAAGCCATAAAAACTCTGTTTTTTCCAACAAGTATCCCATAGCCAGCAAGCTATTAAAATATTCAATAACACCCACCACTCATTAACAAATTCGATACCGCAATCCGGCTATTAGGATCTTAGTGCGTGTCTAATAGCGTCAGAGAAGGATCGCTTTTTGTCTTACCGGCTAATACCCATTACGAATGAACATGTTTTGTACGAGGCTTCTTAAGCGATCCAGCAGCGCTTAGCAGTCCGACAATTCTGGAAGCGATACGTGAGCTCAGGGCATAGCACCATGGATCTGGCTTTACATCCGCTTTGTGCTCTGTGTGGATTTTGAATGAGGTAACTGAGCAAAAGGTTTTAATAAAGATGTGAAAGATGCGTGCCTGAGGGTAATAATCCCTTCGTCCTGCTTTTTACTTTGTTGTGTGTGTATGTGTGTGTGTGTGGGGGTGACGGTGTTCTTGGCGAGGAAAGTGCTTTTCTGGTCTGTGAAGCTTTTGGTGGCGATGTATATTATTACAGTGTTGTCTTCATCATGTTGGTGATACATGTTCCATCAACCAATCACGACCGTTTAGCTCCCCCAGGAGCAAAAACCTTCAATAAACGCACTACCAAATACTCCTGTCACGTGTCATCAGCTCAAGATATTTCTACGTCTTCCTCATCATTTTTCTTTCCGTCTCTAGCTCTCTTCTCCCAGTATTCTTCGGGTTACCTCTATTTCTCTTGACCTTGTGATTCCATTACAAGAACTGCCTTGTTTCCTCAATGTGTGTCCGATCTATCGCCATCGTCTTCTTCTTATCTTTTGTTCCACTGGTACTTGTTTGTTTCTTGTCATCAATTAAACGTTGGTGACCTTGTGGTGCCATTGCCATCCTTGTATTTTATGCAAGAGCCTATTTATGAAAGTCTGTAACTGTTGTTTTGTTGTTCTCACTGTTTCAGAGTCATATAGTTGGACTGACTTGACATTTGAGTTGAAGATTATTATTTGCGTGTTGGACTTAGTTTCTTGTGATTTCCACATATTTGCCAGCGCAATAAAAGCTCCCAGTGCCTGTCGTATTTTTTCTCTTGATATCCATGTCTCTTCCATCAGCTCTGTCTATATTTGTGCCAAGATAATTGTATGATTCTACATCTTGTAAGTGTGTGTCTTCAGGTGCAATAATGTTATCGTTTCCTGCACTCATTATAAATTTTAAGCCAAGAAAACTTACTTGCTGATAATCCGCTCACTCGCGAAAATACCACCATTACGTCGCTTTCGTTGGCTATCTTGCGTGAAAGGGAGAGGGAGACCACGGAACACATGGAGAAAAGAACTCGAGACAGACATGAAAGGGATGAGACAGACATGGAAAGACCTTGAACTGATGTCACATGACAGGAAGACTTTGTATACGTTTGTTGAAGGCAAATGCTCCTTGAGGAATGGTAGCGTGATGATGATATTGATGATGATGATAATAATTATGAAGATGATGATGGCGAATGACGATTATGATGATAATTGATGACTGATGATGATGACTTAACACAGCTATCCGTGTTATTATCACATCTGAGTTTAGGCTAACAAAAATGACGTATAAATCCTTTAAAGCTGCAAAACAAAACAGAAGCTAATCGGAGATCTTCGGACAAAACCTAACCCGTAGCCAATCATTAATCTTTCTGGGATCTCCATTTCCACTCTTGACTTGTATAGTTTCTTTTTATTTTCTTTCTTTATTTTTTAAATCACACCAGCGCTTCATCTCCCCCCCACACACACACACACGTTCTACCACAGTTCATGTTTAATCCCATAAGACACGGCGTCCCTGTAAAGTGCAATCTTTACTATCTTGCAATATAATACATTTATATACTTATTATGTTCGCAAATATTTTGTAAACAAAGTATTTCCTTTTTTAAGTGCTTAAGGAGAAGTCATTTTTGAGTTACTTCCCTTGAAAGGAGTTCCGTCATCTTCGATCGGATTCCGCGGACGAATTTAGGCCTACTGCGATTTATTCTTTGCCTGGGTAGGAATAGATTGTTCTTGCTTCAGTATATCTATGGCCTGAATTTATACGTAGTGTTTGTATGAGTAGGACGAGTCTGTCTTATATATGGATATCTTTACATTTCTAAGTCGAACTATGTTGGTTGTCGCTAGAAAAGGTCAAAGGCTATGCAGCGGAAGTATCGCTAGCAAGGGGTGTGATTCATGGCTGTCATCCTGTCGGGATGTCGAATTTTGTTGTAGCCGGCCTATCGCCGAAAAAGTGATCTATAAGTAGATGGGGAAAAGTGATAGTCATTTAGACATGTTGTATGTACTTTACCCCAGTGTTTATTCTCTTTTGCCAAGGAATGGCAAAGTTATATTTCGCATAGAAAGGTAAAACCACAATTTATTATGAACTTGGGCTTCGCCATCGTTGTCGATAAGCAGATGCACAGTGGTACTTCTGAAAAGAATATTTATTCAAAGGAAGATGACATTCCTATGTATCAGCACTAGATTATATGATATTATTCAATTACCTCTATGATAGAAGCTATGAAGAAGTGAGGACATTTAACGAATGACCAATTTTGGTCTGTATCCAATAGTGAGTGAAGCTCACGAGAGAAGCACCGCCATGTTGAAATCCATATACTTTGTATTTATCGAGTGAGAAAAAGGGATGCCTGTACTATCGCTCGATGAACCAAGAGATCACTGCTACATGTGAGAACCCATGTCTGGGATTCCTATATCTTTATGGAAAATATATATATTGAACTTTACGTGAAGGGATATTCGCTAGACGAGGTTAGGTCTAGGAGCCTTCCTATATATTGGTTATGGTCTGACGTGCCCAGTCAGTAAAGCCAGATGATTTACATGATGGAACTCTGAATGCTTATTTACGAATGCTCCATTATGATATTTGCCAAGCATGAATGCTAACTTAAGATGATATTCCTGTGATCAACATTATGCTGTCTATGTCGACATTTGTTCCTGTAACCATACACGTACTGTCCAAGTGTGCGTCCCATTAAATGTTATAAAAAGACCACCGTAGTTCCAGTACTTCTTGAATTCGAACAGTGTGAGTATGAGTGATGTACTACCAACCTGTCAACTCTATCGAATCATTCTACCATTCGCGTTCTGACATTCATATACACACTCATTGTCTACACTCACATTCTTGTCGGAGCCTCATCACGTTCCAGGACAAGATGACCTGTATGACCAAAACTGTGCTGGGTTTAATGAGTTGACAATCGTTACACTTTACTACACCAGTCCCAACATCTACATTTATCAACTGGTGGACATTCACGTCATTTAATAAATAAAGCGTGATTTAACAACTACTGGCCAGTATGAGATTTAACAACTGGTGTGCCAGCTTCCTGGGTCAACCTGCACAGTGACCATATTGAGAAGTAAACTACTGAGACCAGACGTTCCTTGGGGTCTGTTACGACACACAAATACATCAACAGTACAACTCTACAGTGATGTCAGCGTGACCTGTCCTGTCGAGAGTATGCAGTAACTAGGTCAGCGTTTGTTGACATTTGGTTCGTTGGACATTTGCCATACAACTGACAGTGTTACACAGCAAGCTTGGTTGAAACATAGAACATTACACATCAGGACTGGAGAATATTTGACAGTGTTTGCGAAAGGAAATGTTATTGAACTGAGAAGTCCTACATCGATTGTTATTATTCACATCAACGATGGAGCTTCTATTTCTGTGTTGAATTTAAAATAATTAGACCAGAAGTATTTGTTTAATAAAGTACCACAGTACTGTACTATTAGGCAGTGTAACTGAGCCTTCTTTACAACACATTCTTTCTGCAACACTATATTTACATCATATTGCCATACTATTTATGCATTTATGTATTTATGTTTAAATATTTATATGTGATATTTGTTTGTATCCAGCGGGTTGTTGTTTTGGTTGGGCGGTGTCACACAACAGAGTATCCCACGTAATAGAGGGTCTGATGTGTGCGTTTCTATAGGTGCAATTTTCTTGATTGAAAATTTGCTGCGACAGCTGTTGCTATTAGTGTTAGCTGTGAAGACTGTACTCATTGTTGTTTTTGTAATATTCCTCTGTTCTTTAGTTTGTTTTGATTTGTTTGTAATTTGTTGGTCTACCCTATTCTATCTTTCAGTTCTATTCTCAATTTATATTTATATACTGTGGCGTTATTTGTATTTGTTATCCTCTTGCGGTTTATCTTTTATTGTTTTTCCCATTTGATTTATTTCATTTCCGCAAATGTTTTCATGTTCTTCTGTATAACTGTTTTGTTTTGTGCCTGATCGACATACACTATTTAAAATATAGTTGATCATATAAATTGATGTACAAGAATCAACTGATAGTTAATTGCTATTACTAAAGGTACACAGTTGATGATATAAAACACTATTTCTGGTGCACTGCACTTATATTATAGAGTGAACCAGCAACTTATAGCTGTTATTATATAAGGATTTATACAAGACCTTTGTAAGGCTTGTTTCCCACAGTGATTGGGATAGTTAAGTACTATTTTTCCACAGGTTACAAAGTTATATCATACAAGGTCTTTGATTAAGACTAAGAAAGTGAATTTATTTACTTTTGCAAATTACTGATCTTATTAGACAAGATGTCTACATTAGATTATTTTATCACACAAGGCAAGGCTCTTGATAAGACTGGTCAGCAATTAGAAGAATGGGCAGTTGCTCAATATGACAAAGCATTAGCTGCTGAAGAAAGAAAAGCATTGATTGAGGAGAAAAGATTAGAAGCTGAGGAAAAAAAATTACAAAGAGAGTATGAACAAAAGAAATTGCAGATACAGACTGATGAAAAAAGATTCCAGATGGAAATGGAAAAAGAGAAAAGAAAAGATGAGGCTGCTGCTGAAGAGAAAAAATTACAAGCTGCTGCAGAAGAGAGAAAATTACAAGCTGAAGCTCAAGAGAAAAAAGCAATAAGAGAACATGAACACCAAAAAGAACTTTTAGCATTTGAGTTAGAAAAGTTAAAGTTAACAAACATAAGTAATGTTAATCAAGCATCTGGTGGTAATGGTAAACCCTTTACTTACAAGGTCAAGGTACCAGCGTTCAACCCTTCCAGTGATGACATAACATTCTGGCTAAATAGATTTGAACGCTCGTGTCGAGCCCATAATGTGGACAAATCACAATATGCTAACCATTTATCAGAAAATCTGAAAGGTGATTCTCTGACTAGTTTAAGTTTGGTTGAAGAGGCTGACAAAGATAACTATGATGTTATTAGGGCAGCCTTATTAAAGAAGTATCAGTTGTCTGAAGAGGGTTATCGGAAGTTGTTTAAGACAATGGTGCCTGAGGCAGGTGTAGAATTCTCAGAATTCATTGCAAGGACACGTCTTACATTTGATCGTTGGATTGAGCTATCCAAAACAGAAAAGACTTATGAAGCCCTTATGGACTTGATACTCAGAGACAAGATTATGTCAAGTATAAATAAACCTTTCCTCGAATTCTTACATGAGCGTAAACCTAAGTCTCTAAAAGAAATGGAACAGTATTGTACCCAATACGTCACTGCACATCCGGACGTAGCTATTAGCAACAGTAAGGTTAAAGAAGGTATGCCAGTTGCTTCTGCAACACCATACAACCCTAATCACTCTCACAAATTCCAAGGACCTCAAAATAAGTTTAATCAGAACCAAGGTAACCAATCATTTCAGGGTTCTTCTTCGAATACCTGGAGAAGAGCTGACAGCCCTCGATTCAGGGGTGGTCATAATTACAGGAACTTTGGCAAAGGAAGTCATTCTAGAAACTATCCAAGTTTTCCTTCATGGAGACAACAGGATCATAATTACCGAGATACTCATTATAATGAATATGATGATAGTAACCAAAGGAGCTATGATTCAAACCCGAGTAGGGGTTATAATAGTGGAAACAATGATAAGTACAGAGGCAATAATAACAGAGGTAGAGCCCAATTCAAAAAACATAAAGCTCATTACCAGGCGAACTCTGCACAGCAAGAGTCCCACGAAGCCTATAAACAAAGTAAAGATAATGATGACTCTAATAATATGGCATGTGCCGCTTTTGATTTTGGGAGAGCATCTCAGTGCCCCCAATGCAAAACATTATTTGAGCCAACCACAGTGTCAACTTTAAGCTGTGGCCATCCTCTTCCCGCTCTTCCTGCGTCAATCGCGCATGATGGAAGAGGTTCTCTTGTCTTACACAAAGGTTTAGTAAATGACAATCCAGTCTCAGTACTTTTTGATTCTGGATGCACAACTATTGGGGTTAGGCAGTCACTCATAGATCCTTCTCATTCTACAGGCAAAGTAGTCAAATGCGTAACATTTGGCGGCACCATAGAGAAATACTCTACCGCTATCATTAGGATTGCTACTCCTTTCTTCACAGGAGATGTACACGCATGTCTTTTGCCGAATCCGATCGCTGATCTTATCATCGGTCGCATTCACGGAGTCAAAGAATGCACTCCGGAGCAAATTTCCATTTGGGAAAATCAAAATATGCAATCTGCTAATGCGGTAGTCACTAGAGCTCAAGCTCTCAATATGCCTGAAACTTCATCTGTTGAAGATAATGAAGTGCATAACCAAGATGATCCCTTGGTAATTTCTCGTGACTCGTTTATAAAACAACAAGAAGAAGATCCGACTCTTAAGAAATTCTTCACTCTTGTAACGAAAGGTGATCCGAATAAAGATTCAAATTGTAAATCTTGGATTACAATGAAGAATGGCGTACTTGTACGTATGGTGCAAGACTCCACTAAGTCAAGTCATTCTCAGATTCTTGTACCCAAGAATTTAAGAGTTAAGATCTTACAACATGCACACGACTCTCAGTGTGCTGGTCACATGGGTTTTTCCCGTACAAAGTCAAGAGTTCTTGCGGCTTTCTTTTGGCCTTTTGTGAACAAGGACATACGGATCTATTGTCGATCCTGTAAAGTATGTCAAGAAGTCAAATCCAAAGGTCCTCGTCATGCTGCGCCTATTCAGGCTGCAGATATTCCTATTCGTCCATTCCAGAAAATGGCGATAGACATCATTGGTCCATTCAAGATCAAATCTGCTAGAGGACATCAGTTTATCTTAACGTGTGTAGACATGTGCACACGTTGGCCAGAGGCTATCCCTCTAAAGAGCATTACTACCGCTGACATTGCAGATGCTCTTTGGCTTATATTTTCTCGGCTGGGATTCCCCGGAGAAATATTATCAGATCATGGCACCCAACTGATATCGGATACCATGTCTCAAGTAATGTCTACTCTACAGATAGAGAGATCTTTGAGTAGCATCTATCATCCTATGTCCAATGGGATGGTCGAGCGACTAAATAGAACACTTAAGAGCTTATTAGGGAAGATAACTGAGGATCATCCTCAAGATTGGGATAGGGTTTTACCCGCGGCCCTCTTCGCGTACAGAGAGGTCCCCAATGAACATACAGGGTTTTCTCCCTTTGAACTTGTCTTTGGCGCGCGACCGCGCGGCCCAATGTCTTTGCTGCATGATCTTATAACAGCTGACAATATTGACGATGACACAAAATCTTCTTACGAGTATGTCATCGCGCTGAGACAGAAGATTATCGAAGCATGCAAATTGGCAACGTCCTCTTCTGAATTTGCTAAGCAGAAGGCAAGACAATTTGCTAATAAGAAGAGAACTTTACGACAACTTTGTCCTGGTGACAAAGCATTTGTTTTGCTACCTTGTCGTGAAAATAGACTCCTTATTAGTTGGAAAGGTCCGTACGATATAATATCGAAAATTTCAGATGTTGACTACATCGTCGATATCAACGGGAAGCATAAAACCTTCCACATCATATGCTTACGGAGTTCCATGAACGTCCTGACTATCTACAGCCTATTTTCCAGGCAACGGACGATTCTCATGTCAAACATGGTCATTACTCATCACTGTCTGTAATACAGGATGAGGAAACAAGTTTTTCGGATGTTAATCTTCCGCTTCCAATGATCCCACTTCATTCTAGTGAATCATGGAAAGACGTTACTGTTTCTCCTGATTTGTCTCTAGGAGAACGGCGACAAGTTTCGTCTATGTTACAAACATTTCAGGATGTCCTCACTGACATCCCTGGACAAACTCATGTCATTGAGCATGACATTGTTCTAACTGAACATACTCCAATTAGGGTTAGACCTTATCCTATCCCTATACATTTCCAAACACAGGTTGAAAAGGAGTTGGATGAAATGATAGATTTACAAATAATCGAACCATCCACTTCTGCATATTCTTCGCCGATGGTTATTGTTCGAAAAAAAGACAATAACATACGTCTTTGCGTTGACTATCGCAAATTGAATCAAGTTACGAAGTTCGATGCTGAACCTATGCCTTTGCTAGAAGAGCTACTTACTCGTCTTTCTAAATCGCATTTTTTCACTAAACTTGATTTGTCTAAAGGATATTGGCAAGTTCCATTATCCGAACGCGCCAAACCTCTTACCGCTTTCTCTACTCCCAGAGGCCTTTTCCAATGGAATTTTATGCCTTTCGGCCTTATGAACGCACCAGCTACATTTGTACGCATGATGCGTCGAATCCTATCGTATCGGTCAGATGTCATTGCTTATCTAGACGACATCTGTCTTTTCAGCGATACTTGGGAAGATCACTATTCAGGGTTAGTTGAATTATTATCAACTCTGCGTGAGTATAACCTGACAGCAAAACCATCTAAAGCTTGTATTGGCTTTAGCGAAATTGCTTTCTTAGGCCATCGAGTAGGTCACGGTTTCTTAAAGACAGAAGACCATAATATCACTAAGATACTTAACATCTCTATCCCTAGACTAAAAAGCAAGTGCGAAGTCTTTTAGGTCTCATACAATTTTATGGACGTTTCATTCCGAATCTGTCCTCTATCATGGCACCTCTCTCTACACTATTAAAGAAAGGGTCGCCTAACATGGTTCACTGGTCTCATGAATGCCAATCTTCACTAGAGAAGATCAAAACTATGTTTTCATCACCACCTATTTTAGTGTTACCTACAACAGATAAGACATTTGTTCTTCGTAGTGACGCTTCATCCACTGGGATTGGAGCGGCACTAATGCAAGAGTACTCTGGAACTCTGCATCCTGTAATGTATATATCCAGAAAACTTAATGCTGCAGAAAGGAATTACTCGGTTTTAGACCGTGAATTATTGGCAATGGTTTGGTCAATTCTCAAACTCCAAAGATTCCTTCTGGGCGCGCATTTCGTAGTGGAAACTGACCAAAAAGCTCTTACGGCTATCCAAAGTAAGAACTTGAAGAGCTCGAGATCAACTCGATACGCAATCACTCTTCAACCTTTTCATTTTTCGGTACGAGCTATCCGTGGTTCAGAAAATGTGATGGCGGACATTCTGTCCAGATGCCCACATGATGCCACTTAACTGTTAAATATTGGATCTTTTTAATATGTATAACTTTACAACAGTTATTTTTTGTTTCTTTACTAAGATACACATTTGTAATTTAATAATAGAATGATGGTATCTCTACTTAGCGGTTTATTGATGTTTATTCACCGCTGTTCTTTGATGATTGTTTCTTCATAAATCATAAATTTAAGATTATAGTGTGAATTTTTGGTATGCATTGTATGATTACCAGAATTGTATTATACGTAGATCACACCTTCCTGGAAACATTTATTCGTAGAGAAACAATTTCTCTCAGATTTTGAGATATATTCTCACCGGTCATATTAGGAATTATAGTTATTCCTGATATTTTCATCTGCGCAGTATTCTTGCGTTGTGAGCCTATTCTACGTTGCTCCTAGATGTATTTAAAAAAAAAATTTTTTTTTTTCCCCGGGAGGTGTGGTAAGACTGTAAAGTGCAATCTTTACTATCTTGCAATATAATACATTTATATACTTATTATGTTCGCAAATATTTTGTAAACAAAGTATTTCCTTTTTTAAGTGCTTAAGGAGAAGTCATTTTTGAGTTACTTCCCTTGAAAGGAGTTCCGTCATCTTCGATCGGATTCCGCGGACGAATTTAGGCCTACTGCGATTTATTCTTTGCCTGGGTAGGAATAGATTGTTCTTGCTTCAGTATATCTATGGCCTGAATTTATACGTAGTGTTTGTATGAGTAGGACGAGTCTGTCTTATATATGGATATCTTTACATTTCTAAGTCGAACTATGTTGGTTGTCGCTAGAAAAGGTCAAAGGCTATGCAGCGGAAGTATCGCTAGCAAGGGGTGTGATTCATGGCTGTCATCCTGTCGGGATGTCGAATTTTGTTGTAGCCGGCCTATCGCCGAAAAAGTGATCTATAAGTAGATGGGGAAAAGTGATAGTCATTTAGACATGTTGTATGTACTTTACCCCAGTGTTTATTCTCTTTTGCCAAGGAATGGCAAAGTTATATTTCGCATAGAAAGGTAAAACCACAATTTATTATGAACTTGGGCTTCGCCATCGTTGTCGATAAGCAGATGCACAGTGGTACTTCTGAAAAGAATATTTATTCAAAGGAAGATGACATTCCTATGTATCAGCACTAGATTATATGATATTATTCAATTACCTCTATGATAGAAGCTATGAAGAAGTGAGGACATTTAACGAATGACCAATTTTGGTCTGTATCCAATAGTGAGTGAAGCTCACGAGAGAAGCACCGCCATGTTGAAATCCATATACTTTGTATTTATCGAGTGAGAAAAAGGGATGCCTGTACTATCGCTCGATGAACCAAGAGATCACTGCTACATGTGAGAACCCATGTCTGGGATTCCTATATCTTTATGGAAAATATATATATTGAACTTTACGTGAAGGGATATTCGCTAGACGAGGTTAGGTCTAGGAGCCTTCCTATATATTGGTTATGGTCTGACGTGCCCAGTCAGTAAAGCCAGATGATTTACATGATGGAACTCTGAATGCTTATTTACGAATGCTCCATTATGATATTTGCCAAGCATGAATGCTAACTTAAGATGATATTCCTGTGATCAACATTATGCTGTCTATGTCGACATTTGTTCCTGTAACCATACACGTACTGTCCAAGTGTGCATCCCATTAAATGTTATAAAAAGACCACCGTAGTTCCAGTACTTCTTGAATTCGAACAGTGTGAGTATGAGTGATGTACTACCAACCTGTCAACTCTATCGAATCATTCTACCATTCGCGTTCTGACATTCATATACACACTCATTGTCTACACTCACATTCTTGTCGGAGCCTCATCACGTTCCAGGACAAGATGACCTGTATGACCAAAACTGTGCTGGGTTTAATGAGTTGACAATCATTACACTTTACTACACCAGTCCCAACATCTACATTTATCAACTGGTGGACATTCACGTCATTTAATAAATAAAGCGTGATTTAACAACTACTGGCCAGTATGAGATTTAACAGTCCCATACATGACCACTCCAGGAAGAGTGGGCAGCCATCCCACATTATCAAAACCATTCAGCTCCACAAGAAACAGAAGTTCTCAATAGAAACATGCTGAGCCGCCATTTCGCCCTGTTCCATCCCTTCAAGGTCTTTAAATGTCTTCTTCATGCCTTTCAAGTCTGATTCCCAGTTCTCTTCTCCATGTGTTTTAAATTACATATAACCTTTCACTCTTCAATTTTTAATTTTTAATGTTTTGTTGTTGCCAAATTAAACGTTAATTTTTTTTTTGGTACATTTCAAAAGGCGTGTACTTATTAACAACATAAATATAGATGTATCCGCAGTTACACGCATATACCCGTTCAAACACGTACATGCACATACGCACATACATGAGAAATGCACACATATACAACTTTGCATGTACAATCATTCGCACATATGCACATACATATGCACATACATATATCTACCTCCACACGCATACCATTATATATATATATATATATATATATATATATATATATATATATATATATATATATATATATATATATATATATATATATATATATATATATATATATATATATATATATACTTACTGACTTAGTCGTTCCTCCTGGCCTGGTTTCCATTCTATCCTCGGGTCCTTCAAAGATTGTCTAATGTTGTCCTCCCAGCGGACTCTGGGTCGTCCTGGAGGTCTGGATCCCTGGCTCTTTGTTTCCCATGCTTGTCGTGGTAGCCGATCTTCTCCCATTCTGCAGACATGGCCAAACCATCTTAGTTGGGACTGTTCTATTTGGGTCTGCAGCAGGTGGGATTTTAGGCCTTGACGTATCGTCTGGTTGCGAACCATGTCTCTTCTTGTTACTTCAACCACCTTCCTCGGATACCTCATTTCTGAGGTTTGAATCTGGCTTTTGTGGGTTGTAGTCATTGCCCATGACTCGCATCCATATGTCAAGACTGGGACATAGGTGGAGCGGTATACAGCCATCTTCGTTTTCTTACCAACCTCTTTCTTGCTGAGGAATCCTCGATTTATGGCCTGACAAAGTCTCCCAGCCGCTGCTTTTCGAGTGGCCAACTCTTCTTTGATGCCCCTCTTTCGGTCTATAATAGCTCCGAGATATTTAAAGTGGTCGACCTGCTCCAGGACCTGTTCTCCCAACTTAATCTGATGTTTTCTTTCTTCTCGTGATATCACCATGGATTTTGTTTTAGAGCTGCTTATGACCATCCCTCTCTTCTCCAGCTCTTCCTTCCAGACTTGCAGGTTGGATTGGAGATGTGCCTCTGATTTAGCAATCAGGACAACATCATCAGCAAATGCTAGCTCTGAAATACAGACCTGTATATATATATATATATCTATATATATATATATATATGTATATATATCTATATATATATATATATATATATATATATATATATATATATATATATATATATATATATATACACTACTAATATATTATCCTAAGACATAATGGCCTTTGTCTTTTCTGAAAATTACGTTAGCTGATTTAAGTGCTTTGTTTTCTGTGTGAATATATGTAGAAAAAATTGAGAATTAAAAACTCTTTGCTCGTAGAGGGCTTTATTTCTACAAATCCATACCAGATGTCTATATTCTGCCAAAACTGTTTGCAAATATATTTCAATTTGTGGAGTCATCTTTGGAATGATGCTGAGCATAACTGCTTTATACATATCTACTTCTGTTGTTGTGTGTTTTTGTAATGTCTGTTTCAAAGTGTTCAAAGTTTGTGTCACTGTATCGCAATAATAGAAAATGTGTTCCTCTGTCTCCATGACGTTTAGTCTACAAAGTTTACATTTGAGTAAAACTGTAATTTTACGTCTTTCTCTATATATGATTGGTGTTGAGTTAAATAATGATCTGTAAGTTATTTCCTTGAATCTTGGGGTTCTTGTGTGATTATTCAGCGGCAAATTATAATTGTGGCAATTTATAACCCAAACCTAGCACCGTACTTCTTCTTGACTGAAAAAGGATCATTTAACATTGTGAGATCCCCCTCCCCAGCCACAGTTACAAACCGGTGACAAGGACAATAAATACATTTTTTTAAATGGAGAGACCAGTTTCCTTCCTCGCTGTCTTTTCCTTCCCTAACTCAAAGTTAAGTACCCATTTATAGCTAGGTAGGCCCCACCTCTCGATGCTGGACCTAGTGTGATGAAGTCTCTAACACTCCACTACCGCAATAAGTTACCGAGTTTCGGGTTCAAAGCTTGGTAGTGTCACGCATCAGTCTAACCAGCTGTAAAAGGGTACCTGACTCTGATAGGGACTTGAAAGCTGATGATGATGATGATGATGATGACTAGCAATTCCCTAGACTTAAGGGTCTTTAATATTTGGAGATGCGCCCTGATATAACCGACTAGGTTGAACGGGACGCGCCTTGCCAAAACGAGACAAAACTTTTAAAAAAAAATACATTCGAGTAAGTTGTATTTTTTCAGGATTACAAAAAATAAGGACAAAAAAGGGGACATGGTGGGTAAGAGATTTGTGACGTCGCGTAAGGGGGTGGCTAAAAATGTGACAACTCCACGGCCTAGACATTGCTATTGGATTTGCCGATTTTTCGCGGTACTTTTTCTTACATTTTTATTCTTACATTTTTTTTCTTAAATTCGAGCGAAAAATGTAACACCGTCTCCGCGAGGCAAATCTCTCTCTCAGTCCGCCAAGATTGTGCGCTCTCTCTTTCACTACGGCAATGTACTTGTGCGCTATCTCTTTCTCCACGGCAATGTACTTGTGCGCTCTCTCTTTCACTACGGCAATTTATCCATCCGGTTGTGTGGCAGGACATCAAAGGGATTATTCGTCTGGTTGGATGATGGTGGTGGTAAGAGTCTCTCTTCTGTGGATTGAAGTGACGTCGATTTGTAGCAATGTAATTTATATGGTCCTGTGTAGGGAATGAAACAGCTCGATCGTTCTGTGATCTACATCGATTCGAAGTGTATGGGATTTTGCGAAGGTTGCTTACTCTACATCTTTGCAACCTGGGTTGATCTTGTATAACTAGGTTTACAGTGTTCCTCGTGGGGCTACGTTTTTCCTTAGCAGACTGTGTATTCCGATAGGCTTTTAAAATGATCTCTTGATCAACCATATCTGGGTATTTAAACTGATAACCGATTTCTGGTTGTCTTCGTGTTCGATATTTGCGGGTGTTCTGATAATATTCTGTGCCATCCGTGTATACCATTTCTCTTTTCGGTGCTTCCAGGTATCCTCCGGTCAATTGTTTAGCTTGTTTTGAACTCTCCGTATTTCTCCATGGGGGTATCAGTAAAAAATATGTTGGCCTTGTAAAAAGACACAGTACCTTACTAAAGACCATAATAGAAGGCGGAGTTAAAGGCAAACGTGCAAGAGGAAGACAGCGCTATTAGTGGAAATGTAACATCAAGAGATGGACAAGAGTCCATCACAATATCAAGAGTAAAAACAGAACACGCCTGAGATCCATTCCAGCCGATCTAAGATATTGATATGTCTGATGATGATGAATAGTCTTGTTGTCTCTCCCCCCCCCTCCCCCCCCTCCCCCACCACCACAAAAATTTTTTTTATTTACAATCATCTTAACAAGACAATTTCGAGAACTACACGTTAAATCGTTGAAAGTATTCAAAAAGAGACATGAAAACAGGTCGTATATCTTTATCATCACTGCCCTACAGATCGCAAAGGAGCATGATGATGATGATGATGATGATGATGATGATGAAAAAAGGTAAAGGTAGTCGCATAGCAGATACTGCCGTAAGGGAGTGAAGTGTTAGAGACTTCACTATACTAGGTCCAGCATCGAGAGGTGGGGTGACCAGTTCCTTTCATCGCTGCCTTTTCCTTCCCTAACTGAAGGGCAAAGTCAGGTACCCATTCACAGCTGGGACGACTGGAGCACGATGATACCGTGAATCGAACCCGGTACCTTAGCCGCAAGAGACAAGCGCTCTAACCAGTCTGTCAATCGGACACTCATTAAAAAAACATGATAACGGATACAAACAGAATGTTAAAAATATGAAGGTGAAAAGGGGGGGGGGGTGGGGGAGGGGGGAGGAAGAAAAAAGTCTTTTTGTTGCACTGGCCTTGACACTGCGATTGGATTTTCCGAACTGAAGAAAAAGTACGATGCTCCGTTTACTCTCAACATTTCAACAATTTTCATCGCCGGTGAACTATCACAGAAGAACCACTCTGGAAAATGTGTTTATTTTTTGTAAATGTGAGAACACCTGCGAATAATCTGATACCCCATATTTATAACCTCTCTTTAATTCTTTGATACAGAGGAGGTTCTTGTGCCAAAACTAAAAATTCACTTAATTTAAAAGGAGTCATTTTTTTCCATTCAAGTGCAGTGCCTACTGACGTGGGCGATTATGTCTGTTTTATGGTTTTAAGTTATAACTGAAAATTAATTTTACGGAACTGATGTCAACTGCATGAAATGAAATGTATCTTTGAACAAAATATATCTTGATAATTTTAAATACCTAATACCTCACAAGAAATTTGGTAATTAGTACAGCTATGTATTTAAAAAAAAAGACTCGCTAACCTGGTTGTTATAAAGAAAACAAATTAATTTAATTGGCACATTACTATTCACTATCCGACCTCTCCCCCTTTAAATACAAAGTACAATTTATATTTGCAGCTCATTATTTCCCTTACTTTAAAAAAAAACAAATTGTGTTTTTTCACCCAATTTATAGTGTTGTATTTATCATCTAAAATTGGCGTGATTAATGCTGGTCAAAAATGTATAGGTTAAAATGTCTAAAGAAAGGGAACTTAAATCAAAGTAAAAGTCTCTACGATGAGTGGAAAATACAGATATTGAGCGCCGAAGTTTTGAACGCGTCAAATATACAAAGCTCATGTGATATTAAATGAAAATGATCAAAATGAGGAATGACTGATTTAGAATATTTTGAAAAATGAAGGCTAAGTTTGCAAAAGAAAATTGAATAGTGTGATAGGGCAATAATTTGTTGTTGTTGTTTTTTTTTTTAAATTGGAGAATATAAATGGAGAATATGATTTTGGAATACAAGGGATTATTAACATTTGAGAATAAGCATACTTAATAACAATGATGACTGGTTGAGGAAAACGAATAGATAATATGAATAACAATTAAGATTGGAGTAAGAATATAATGTATAGAATTGCATCAGCCACACATTAAATTTTAAGATAGATACCACGTGTTGAGCGAATGGAATTCAATCAATCAATCAATACCATTGAGCTCCCCAAAGAGCATAAACCTTTAACAAACGTATTCCGAGTCCTTCTGTCACGTGCCATCGGCTCAAGTTCTTTCAGCGTCTTTATCATCATTTTCACTTCTGTTGCCAGTTGTCTTCTCCACGTGTTTTGGTCTATCTCCCTTGCCACGAGGATTCAAGAACAAAACCTGCCTTGTAATGCCATCAACAGGTTTCCTCAATGTGTGTCCTATCTATCCAACGAATTAGCGGAGTAAACAAATCATAAATTTTATATTAATTTACTGTTTACAGGCCTCGGGTTTCCCTTCCTTATGTGTAATAAATGTTTATAAAATACCAAACCTACTTCTGTCCTGTTCTCACTGTTCTAAGTCTACCATCATTTACTGGACACAGTATTAAGGTCCTTGTCTTGTTGGACTGGCCTGTACTGCATGATAGGGAAACAGCAGAAGTGATTGCGTCATTAATAGGCTAAAACTGCCCATAGTGGACTTCCGGTGTCGTGTATTGCGGTTCGCACTAATGACCTGTCACTGAAACATCATTTTGGCTGATGCGTAGATGGCAGGGAGGATAGTGTGATTCGCTTGCATGGCTAGGCGGGGTTGTCGCACGGAAGGTCCGGAGTTCAAATCCTGGGTAAGCCACTCATGTCAGTTGTTTTTCTGTTGTCTAGTGTTCTACTTTTTTATTTCCTACGAGTGCCTGATAACATACCTTTATATTTGTTTCATATTAATAAACAAAGCATGTGCCTATTTCGAACAAAATGGTGGTGTTACAAGGCACGGTTGACGCCTAAGAAAAATGATGGATGGACAAAATGGAAATGGATCCGATAGATCTGAGAATATGAAATTAGACAGAAGCCATCAGGGAGACATAGAGAAATGGAGACGAACTGTATTGTGTTTGCAGTAAAGATCTTTACTATTTATGAGTGCTGGCCAAGCAATAGTCGAGAGAAAGACGTGAGCGATGAAAAGATAAAATTAAGTAAGAACGGGCGTTGAAGGGAGGAAAGGGCGTAATGTATTCTATTTGTGTACTCTCAACATTAAAGAAAAATGCAGTTATGAATGTCAAAAGCGTGCATTATTGAGAATTATTCATACTTGTGCTGTTGCACCTAAAAACCCAACGACAACACAAGAGAGGCATCCGGACACTCATCAGCTCTTTATACTCCAGCCGCCTCCTTCCTCAGTCTTCAAACATTTCACTCCCCTATCCTCCCCGTGGATGGCGATATCATCTATGCGAGTGAGAACTCCCAGGACGGAACAAATACTCCAGCGCCTTTCTATGTTTGCGATGGACACGGCAGCTATCATAAATGCCGGCTTCAGAATTCAGCCAAATCACGAACCGTGGTGAGCTTGCGAGACCTCTACGCATCTCTAATCTTCCCATAGAAATGTTGTATTGAACCACGCGAAACTCTTTATTTCTCTCCTTACGTTCTCTTTTTTCGTTACATGTATCATCTCTTTCCTTCTATTTACCAGCAATGTCGAACAACGTTACTTCAATGAACACCGAATTACCCTTTTATTGGCTTGTAGCTCTTGCTAATGCAGCTGTATTATGTTTATTTAATGTTCATCATCATCATAACGTTCCAGGTCCCCGCGGAACACGGGTCTTCCAATTCCAAGCCTTATTATTCAGTGCTGTCCGTTCAATATCTTTCCACGTCTTCGTTATACATTTCACGCTTCCAGATGAAAAAAGGCGATTCAGCAACACAGACTTCTTTAGACTTTTCTGCATCTTGTGCCTTTTTATCAGAAAACCTTCGTCTGTCTGAGGTTGTTCAGTTGAATAATTCAGACCATGGGTAACGACCCTAAATTAATTCACTGGAAAACATCGCGATGAATCGCATCCCTCACGTTTCCCTTACTCAAAGTTTTAAGTAGCGTGGCTTTCGCTGAATCCCTATAATTAATTTTACTTGTCAATTTTATTACATGGGTCGCCATCTTCACCAGCTGTGAAATTTGGGTCGTGGGCGTAAAAAGATTGAGAACCACTGATTTAAATTATCTTTGGGTGACTTATCCGTGCTGCTGTTTTATTTAATGCTAGTGCCAAAAAAAGACGGGTTGAAATCTCTTGCATTGTTATAAAGAAAATGTTCTATCTGAAGTCTGCATATTATTGGAAGAAGTATAATTTCATAGCAGTGTTTGAGTTTGGCATCTTGTCTTAGCTATATGTTGTTGGCACTTAAGATGTAGGCGAATGATTATCTCAATTGTTGCAGTTAGACAGCTGTTTGAGACTTTTTTTCTCTTTTCAGAACTTAGATATAGGGGTTTATCGCCGTGTAGTGGGTTTTTTCTACCACCTTTGACTCTCACGCTGGGTGGAGTCCAGCACGGTTCACACGTCCCAATATTCCCTCAAAAAAAAAAAAAAAAGGAACTTATTATTCAACATATTGTAAGACCAAGTAAAACTGTGAAACACAACTAGTGCATCGGCCGTTAACTTTCCATTGTATGTTGGAAATATACTGTCTGCATCTCACTAGCCTTCCATTTCTGCAAAGCAAAGAACAATCATTTGGACTGTTTATGGCCAATGAGGTCAGTGAGTTTATGACATACGTAATGGTGGTAGAATGAACCGTCTACAATACTGGTCTAATTCTTCGAGGTGCAAGATGGAACGAGAAGGGATAACAATGATCAGATGTTGAGTGCCCGATCTCCACCCATCAACTCATCAAAACAACAACAACAGCGGTGTAAACAGTCATGAGAGAAGCCCATTGTTAGCGACAGGTACACAACGATGCAAGCGTAGAAATAGTAAGAATTGTTACTAGTATAATGTATTTGCACACGTGGAGAAGATTAACAATATTCGCAGGGGAGAAAGATAATTCAAGAAATATTATCCATCATGAAATAAATGCATTTGCACACATATACATGATAGTAATTGGCATAGATACGTCACGTTTTGTTACGCTCCAAACTGTATTTTTCCTGGTCTGTTTCCAACAGAACTAGAATTTTATTCTAGGCATTGATCTCTGTTCCCTGAGTTAATGCTGATATAACTGGAGCGAAAGTGATTTATCGTTCGCTTTAGCTACATTTTATCCGCTTCGCTGTTGTTTCAGGCATTTAGTTTCTCACAAAATAGGATATGAGTTAAACCAAAGACCTACCCATCATTATTTTGAAACTCAGACAATATGGGTAATACCGTGTTCTATACCTGGTTTCATCATGTTCCTTACCCAGCTGTAAATAGTTACCTAACTCTGCTCTTGAATTAGAAAAGGCAAAGGTAGCGAGAAAGGAAACTCGTGACCCCTGCTCATAAAACCCACCTAGTAAAATGACGTATCTAGCACTACACTCCCCAACGGCAACATTTGTTTTGGGAATACCTATACCTTTTTTATGTTGTGCATGCATTTATGACTGGTTGATATCAGCATC
Organism: Oreohelix idahoensis; assembly: GCA_024509875.1. Lineage (NCBI taxonomy): Eukaryota > Metazoa > Mollusca > Gastropoda > Stylommatophora > Oreohelicidae > Oreohelix > Oreohelix idahoensis. Next base: position 77,259 of record JAMPIV010002018.1, read on the forward strand.
TTTGTGTGTGTGTGAGAACATTCAGGTCTTGGCTACACATAAAATGGAAAAGATACATTAGTAGAAAGGGTAATCCCAGTTATCAGTTACACCATCATGCCTGGTGTTTCAATCAGAATATATTCTGACAGATACACTTCATTTTTGCCCTCGAAATCGACTCACCAATAAAGTGTGAAAAAAAGTAATCTTAGTCTCATAGCGGATACTGCCGTGGGTGAATGAAATGTAAGAGACTTCACCATACTAGGTCCAGCTTTTTTATGAAGAAGGTGCCCAGTTCCAGTTGACCGTTATCAGGTTTCGATCCAGGATTCTGACAACTGTGCCGGCGTCTGTGGCCTAATGGATATGAACGCAGTTTCATAATCCAGATATACCAGGTTCGAAACCTGCTGCAGGCGGTTTGGTAGCAGATCGCTTTGTGTGGATTTTTAACAATGGCATAAGCGCCGTACCGTTCAGAAAGCAATGGCAAACTACTGAATGAAAAAATTGCATAGAAAAAAATCACAAACAGCCAATAAAAGCTGGGATTGATTGCCACGTCCTGCAAAGGATAAGCAACTAACTTTAACTAACCGCTTAGCCAGTCCGACGCGTCACTCGCCATTACAGAGAAATGTCTGTCTCCTACAGTAGTCAGTTCTTTCAGCAAAAGCTAATTCATTTTGCCCCGGCAGGACCAAATCTCAATGGTGTCCCAGCTTCCACTTCACCGGTTGATAATTCGCTAAATTAACCAAGCCGTACCTGGGTGTCTGAATTTATCTTTTCGCTTATTCTGTACTTTCTGCGTTGCATGATCTGTGCGAGCTTCCGATAGGTAGAGTGGCTAGAGTGCTGGCTTCTCGCAGAAAAGGTACAGGATTCGAAACACGATGACTTTACGCTCCAGTCTACCCAGCTGTAAATGAGTCTCTGACAGTGATGTTGAGTTAGGGAAGGCAACGGTAGCGCGGAAGGGAATGGTCACCCCACCTCTCGAAGCTGAACCTAGTAAACAAATAAATAAACAAATAAATAAATTGTCTACTTATTTATTTCTCACGAGTACCTGAAACATACCTTTATGAGTGTAATATTTATTCATGGATCTAGTATAGTGAAGACTCTAACACTTCATCCCTCCTACGGCAATATCTGCTATGAGAATACCTTTACCTTTTATGATCTTTGCGCGAGAAGACGATGACCTTTTTTACAAATAAGGGAGGGAAACCTGAGGCCTGTAAACAGTAAATTAATATGAAACAAATATAAAGGTATGTTATCAGGCACTCGCAGGAAATAAAGAAGTAGAACACCAGACAACAGAAAAACAACAGACATGAGTGGCTTACCCAGGATTTGAACACTGGACCTTCCGTGCGACAACCCCGCCTAGCCATGCATGCGAATCACACTATCCGCTCTGCCATCTACGCATCATCAAAAAATGATGTTTCAATGGCAGGTCAATAGTGCGAACCACAATACACGACACCAGAAGTCCTCCATGGGCAGTTCAGCCTATTAATGACGCAATCATTTCTGTTGTATTTCTATCAAGCAGTATAGGCCGAATCCAACAAGACCCTTAGGACCTTAATACTGTGTCCAGTAAATGATAGTAGACTAGAACAGTGAGAACAGGATAGTGGGTAGGTTTGGTATTGTACAAACATTTATTACAAATAAGGGAGGGAAACCTGAGGCCTGTAAACAGTAAATTAATATGAAACAAATATAAAGGTATGTTATCAGGCACTCGCAGGAAATAAAGAAGTAGAACACCAGACAACAGAAAAACAACAGACATGAGTGGCTTACCCAGGATTTGAACACTGGACCTTCCGTGCGACAAGCCCGCCTAGCCATGCAAGCGAATCACACTATCCGCTCTGCCATCTACGCATCATCAAAAAATGATGTTTCAATGGCAGGTCAATAGTGCGAACCACAATACACGACACCAGAAGTCCTCCATGGGCAGTTCAGCCTATTAATGACGCAATCATTTCTGTTGTATTTCTATCAAGCAGTATAGGCCGAATCCAACAAGACCCTTAGGACCTTAATACTGTGTCCAGTAAATGATAGTAGACTAGAACAGTGAGAACAGGATAGTGGGTAGGTTTGGTATTGTACAAACATTTATTACAAATAAGGGAGGGAAACCTGAGGCCTGTAAACAGTAAATTAATATGAAACAAATATAAAGGTATGTTATCAGGCACTCGCAGGAAATAAAGAAGTAGAACAACAGAAAAACAACAGACATGAGTGGCTTACCCAGGATTTGAACACTGGACCTTCCGTGCGACAACCCCGCCTAGCCATGCAAGCGAATCACACTATCCGCTCTGCCATCTACGCATCATCAAAAAATGATGTTTCAATGGCAGGTCAATAGTGCGAACCACAATACACGACACCAGAAGTCCTCCATGGGCAGTTCAGCCTATTAATGACGCAATCATTTCTGTTGTATTTCTATCAAGCAGTATAGGCCGAATCCAACCAGACCCTTAGGACCTTAATACTGTGTCCAGTAAATGATAGTAGACTAGAACAGTGAGAACAGGATAGTGGGTAGGTTTGGTATTGTACAAACATTTATTACAAATAAGGGAGGGAAACCTGAGGCCTGTAAACAGTAAATTAATATGAAACAAATATAAAGGTATGTTATCAGGCACTCGCAGGAAATAAAGAAGTAGAACACCAGACAACAGAAAAACAACAGACATGAGTGGCTTACCCAGGATTTGAACACTGGACCTTCCGTGCGACAACCCCGCCTAGCCATGCAAGCGAATCACACTATCCGCTCTGCCATCTACGCATCATCAAAAAATGATGTTTCAATGGCAGGTCAATAGTGCGAACCACAATACACGACACCAGAAGTCCTCCATGGGCAGTTCAGCCTATTAATGACGCAATCATTTCTGTTGTATTTCTATCAAGCAGTATAGGCCGAATCCAACAAGACCCTTAGGACCTTAATACTGTGTCCAGTAAATGATAGTAGACTAGAACAGTGAGAACAGGATAGTGGGTAGGTTTGGTATTGTACAAACATTTATTACAAATAAGGGAGGGAAACCTGAGGCCTGTAAACAGTAAATTAATATGAAACAAATATAAAGGTATGTTATTGTGGTGAAGTGGGATGTTATAAACTTTCGACTAACAATATGTATTCATTACTGGCATGAATGAATATGTGTCCTGATTCAACTACAAGGGAACCAGGAAGCACAATCAATTTAAATTACAAGTTATGTACAGAATGTATTTAATATGAATATTGTAGTGACATATATTATTACAAATGTTCTATGTGTGTCAGTTGTGTAGTAGTAAAATGAGGTAATACTGGTTTTGTTTTGTTCAAGCTCTGTTGGTATTTGTCATCATGACTTCAATAGTTTGTCTTTAGGGACCAGTATTGGAGATGTTCACAGTTCCTGATTTTAAGACAAGTAAATTCCCCTCTTAATGTTAATTTTAAAAAGTCAGTTCAAGATGAGGGGACATAATGTTGAGCTCAGCTGGCCAACTCTGCTTATCTTGAGTGATGGCGGCAGGAAAGGACTCCTCTGCTCGAATTCTCCTCTGGGCTCAGGAGACACCTCACTGATAGCTAAAAAGACCAAGGAGTATGCTGTCCGACTCTGGATTCAGCAAATCTCTGACCAGATGCTGCTCAGTACCATCAAGACCACTGTCCCACAATTCATACGAATAACACAGATACGTTGATTAGCAATGAATTCTGGCACAAACTGGCACAAATTTCCATCTGCTTATCTTCCAGGCTTTTATTGAGCAAAATGTTAGCTGGCTTCAACGCACTGATGCTTTATCAGGATCATTTAAACAAGTGGTCTCGAACTAACGCTCCCAAGTGTGTATATCAGCGAGACTGGCCAATGAGCCACGTTTCGATAAGTGTTTGAAAAAATGTTATCTTTTCCCGTCTCCCCTAACAACCAAGATAGTATTTATAGCCCGACCAATCGTGGTTAGGCTTTCATTTGTTGCGCTCCAATCAATTTGGAGTTTACATGGTAGGCTATTTCTGTAACGTAAATTTTTTTCAAACACGTTAAAAAAAAATCTTATGAGCAGAAATGATTTTATGCTGTCAGGCACCCCCAATATTTTATTTTGGGTATAATTTATTAATTCCTGGACTATTTGCGTAACGTTTTTACATATTATTTGTCAGCAAGCCCTAAGGAACCCAAAAATACTAATTTAAAGGAGCTACGTGGCTGCGTTCAAAATATGCAATTTCTTCTACCTCCTGTTTCGAAGATGTGCTGTCTGGGTACTGTTATGTGTTCAAACGTAAACCCATCTATTGTTATCTTTTCTAATAAGAGTCTGTTATGATTTATAAACCTAACTCTGGGAAAGGGTAGTGTATTTTATCACTGTCCGTCTGAAAAAAAGTTAGTGCTTGTAGACTTACACGCGTGATGCCAGCATTTGTATATCGCGCGTCGCGTGTTGCATGCGTTCCTGATTTTCAGCCCTCCCCTCTCGCTATCCTTTTGTCCATCTGTTCGTTCGTTTTGGTAACGTAATATAATTAATGTTAGGATTAATTTAGGTCATTACGCAGTACGTCTCAATGTTTTTCTTAGAAATGCAGCACACGTTCATTGAAGAAGGCGGGTAATAATACAGTAAGCTTTTATATCAACGTGAAAGCGTTACAATTTGCAGACGAAGCAGAAAACAAGGGGGATTTCGAGTACATTCTTTGTGACAGCACTGTCATTTTACCATTGCTCTTCTCTTTATTAATTTTATTTGTTAGGCTTCATATTTACCTAATAATTTATATATGTGGATTAGAATATTTCATGACACCTCCCCTCTTAAAACAGACATTATATGTCAGTCCTTTATTCTATATACACATAGAGAAATTTATTATTATTTCTGGGGTTTACGGTGATTCTCATCACACGGATGGCGGCTTAAAAAATCCGCTCCCAGATTGGTTTTTCCAGATATATATTCAATGCTAAAATTATATGGAGCCAGAAACAAAGACCATCGGAGTAACCTAGAGTTCTCATGCTTAGCCTGTGCTAAAAACGATAAAGGTTTGTGGTCAGTTTGCAACTTAAATGCCTTCCCATATAGATAAATATTGAATTTCTTTATTGCCCATATTACTGCAAGACATTCTTTTTCGCTAGTTGAGTAGTTGATTTCAGCTTTATTCAACTTTCTGCTAGCATATGCCACTGGGCTTAATTCCCCATCCAATGCATCTGATTTCTGTAGTAAAGTTGCACCTAACCCAATATTACTTGCATCCGTCCTTACTATGAATTCTTGACTTAAGTCAGGTAATTTCAAAATGGGTTTACTTGTGAGCTTTTCCTTCAATTCTTGGTAAGTCATTTCACATTGTGGTGTCCATGTAATGCGATCTGGATGTCCTTTACGTGTCAATTCCGTTAAAGGTGCACATATGGAATTAAAGTTTTTGATATACTTCTGGTAGAAACCACATAATGAGACAAAGGATCTCACGTCCTTCTTGGTTTGTGGTCTCGGGGCTTTCTGTAGTTTCTCTAAATTCTTTGGGTCAGGGGTCATGTTTCCCTGATAAACTGTGTGTCCCAAAAATTCCAATTCTTTACATCCAACGCAACATTTGGTTGGTCGGGCTGTTAAATTTGCCTCCCTAAGTCGATCAAACAGCATGTTCAGAGAGTCAATGTGTTCCTCAAATGTTTCTGTTGCTATAAGGATATCATCCATAAAATTTGTTATACAGGGATTATTCAGAGGATCCAATAATTTTCTCATCATTCTAGAGAAGACACTAGGCGCATTCTTCAATCCAAATGGCAATCTATTAAACTCATAGTGTCCTTCTGAGGTACTAAAAGCTAGGTATGGTCTAACCTCAGGCTTTACTGGAATCTGATAGTATCCTTTACTCAGATCCACTTTTGAGAAATATTTAGCTTTATTTAGTCTGGCAAACAGCTGATTTGTATCCGGCAATGGATCCACCTGTCCTTCTGTAATAGCATTCAGTCTCCTGTAATCTATACAGAGTCTATGTTCTCCAGAGGGCTTCCTTAAGAGTACAACACCGGAACTATACGAAGACTCACTGTGCGAAATAATTCCTTCCTTCAATAGATAGTCTATCTCTTCCTTCAAAGCTTTTTCCTTAGCAAACGGAATCGAATATGGTTTCATACAGACAGGTGTGGAGTCTATGAGTTTCATATCATATTCCAATAGGTTTGTATGCCCTGGTCGGTCTGTTAACACCTCTGCATGATTATTTAGAACCTGTTGCACTCTCTCTTTCTGAGTTTTCGTTAAATGTGTACTGATTTTCACCTGTGCTGCTGTCTCACAGGGGTGTAATGGATATTCAAATGATGAAAGTGGTTCCTTTTTCATCTCCATGGCGATGGACAAGGTCAACAAGTGTGTCTCTTCCTGATGTTCTCTTTCCAAATATTTCTTCAGGAGATTCACATGATAGATTTTTTCTTTCCCCTTCTTATCTATCTTATAATTTGTTCTAGACACCTTCTCTAAACTGTATATGGACCCTGCCATCCAATTTGTAACTTATTCTGACTCCCGGGCAAAAGAAGCAGTACCTTCTCTCCCACAGCCAAATTTCTGTCTTTCGCCTTCCTGTTATAATAGGCAGCATGTTTCTTCCTGGCTTGTTTCAAATTTTCATTGGCAAGTTTCCAGCCAGTTTTCAACCGAGTGGTCAGCTCATTCACATATTGGTATGAAGATGTAATGTTTTCCTCTGCCTTTTCATCAGTCCACGTTCTTAACAAAGCTACATATGGACCTTTAATTGTGTGGACCTATTTGTCCATGCACCGGTATGGTCTCTTCCACTCGAAGCTTTATAGTGATGATTTTTCCTCCCAGAATTATCATTCACAAAACGACCGCTACCAATTTTTCTTTTGGGGCTTTCTCCCCACTTAAAATTCTTGATGAGAGATTTCCTCCCTACATCCTCTTCCTCCAGTTTGTTTAAGTCCGATTGAGGGATTGTCGGCTTATCCTGGGGTAAGACATCTTTTTGCACTCTCCGCATAGTGGCCATTGTAAAACAGTTAAGTGAAGCTTGTCCGTGAAAAGGGGCTTCCCATTCCATTTGGTCCACTTTATCAAATCTATTTTCTTTTTATTGTCAGGCCTGATTTTGCCCCATGGCGTGTCCAGGTCCTGATCCATGTTCCCACTTGTGGGTGTTCCCTCATGTGCTATGCTACACCTTTCTACAAAATTTTCAATGTCCCATCTTGCTTTGGGCCAATAAAAATTGTGAGCCACCTTTTGAATGATGGTACCTATCTTCTCATGGTCCCCATCTGGTTTCACATGTAGGCTCCTTATTAATTCTGTCCTGTATCTTTTTGGAAGAACCAGCTGTCCGTGACCATTGGATCTAGTTCCAGTCTTCCTATACATCAACTTGTTTTTCATGTAAAAAATCTCCCTTGCCTGGAGTTGTATGACAAGTTGACAATTTTCTGAAACAAGGCTTGAGTGTTTTATCCCCAGCCTGTGCCTTCCTCATCTCTTCTGGAGTGGTATCTAACATTTTATCCTCCTCCTGTCTTGAGGTCGACCTGACCTGAAGGGTTGCCATATACACAGGTTTCCTTCTGCAACGGTCAGTGTCATGATTGTCCATCTGACAATTCTTACACCACCTTTTTCCTTGGTTGAAAGATTTTCTTTCATTATATTTCCTTTCATCGAATTGTGGGAATTTATTTTTATTTTCATACCGTGGCCTATCAAATTGGTGCTTACCTTTATTTTTGATCCCTAGGATCAAATTTATTAAAGTTCTGTGGTGCCCTAAAGTTATCCACCTGTTTCTTTTTATTACCTGTTACCTCTGCTTGAGCTGCTTGATACCTTTCAGCAACATTTAGCAACTCACCCAGCCTCTCTGCACCTTGTTCCATGAGAAACTTTCTCAGGTCTGGAGCCATGGACTCTCTTAGTTGCTCTATAAGGACCATTTCCTTAAGATCTTGGGTTTTCCCCAGAGAAGTCCATTTCTCCAAGTATGTCTCTATTCGTGCAGAGAACTGGTGATAGGTTTCACCTGACAGTAGTTTAGCATTCCTAAATTTTTTCCTGTAAAACTCTGCATTCTTTTCATACCTTAACAAAAGAGCCTGCTTTAGCATGTCATAATTTTCCTGATCACCTCTGCTCATTTTTGCAAAAACTTCATAAGCTGCCCCACGAAGTCCCTGAGATAACTTTAAGCTCCACCTTTCTCTCTCTAACCCATACGTGGTAGCTAATAGTTCATACCTATTTATATAGCTCTCAATATCATCGTCTTTCTCAACAAAATGATCTAAATGAAAGTTCATAGCTGAGGTCGAGGCTCCCTGAGTAACCGTAGCATCAGAGGCAAAGGACTGGCACCATTTTCAGGAGCATGGCCTTGAAACTCAAACTCCCTTAGTCGTAACTCATGTTCCCTTTGTAATCTCTTCTCCTCCTTTTCTGCTTCCCTCTCTGCAGCTAATCTCTTCTCTTCTCTTTCTGCAGCTAATTTCTTCTCTTCTCTTTCTGCAGCCAATCTTTTGTCTTCTCTTTCTGCCTCCAATTTCTTAGCCTCAGCCTCAATCTGCAACCTCTTAGTCTCAGCCTCAGCCTGCAACCTCTTAGTCTCAGCCTCAGCCTCAAATTGTAACTTCTTAATTTCCCTTCAGCCTCTAACTTTCTTTCGGCTTCAAACCTTCTTTCTTCGCGTTCAATAAATTTGTCACATTCCGTAGTGACATAGGCAACCATAACTTGCCCATCTAATCCTAACTCTTTTGCAGTCTGAACCGCAGCAGATCGAAATTTGGCCAGGTCCGCCATTGTCTATCAGGTAAATTTTTATACAATGTCTAACCAACAATTCAATCTCTAATGGACAACACAGGCACCGTGAGCTCAACCTTATTTAATTCCACCCAAGGATACCTTTTAATTCTTATATTCCCTGAAGTGAATTACCCCCAATATTTTTAATAGTTAAAGATTCAAAATCCCAAGAGCGAGACCCCAATATATGTGGTGAAGTGGGATGTTATAAATACTTATAGGGAACTTAGTGTACTGACTGAGATCAGCTGTGAAGGTATCTAAATCTATTAAGAGTAGTGTATTATAGATAACCTTACTTGCTACCACATATCTATATATCTCAGTCAGAATTATTCTGGAATAGTGTGATGCTACGTTATGTGTCTAGGGTATGAGTATGGTGAAGTGTAAGTCACAACAACAGACAGATAAACAATTTAATTTAATCCACTACTCTTGACAACACTGTGACACTCACATACATATAACACTCTACAAAGATATCTTAAAAGAGTCACTGATAAACTTTCAAATAACAATATGTATTCATTACTGGCATGAATGAATATGTGTCCTGATTCAACTACAAGGAACCAGGAATCACAATCAATTTAAATTACAAGTTATGTACAGAATGTATTTAATATGAATATTGTAGTGACATATATTATTACAAATGTTCTATGTGTGTCAGTTGTGTAGTAGTAAAATGAGGTAATACTGGTTTTGTTTTGTTCAAGCTCTGTGGTATTTGTCATCATGACTTCAATAGTTTGTCTTTAGGGACCAGTATTGGAGATGTTCACAGTTCCTGATTTTAAGACAAGTAAATTCCCCTCTTAATGTTAATTTTAAAAAGTCAGCTCAAGATGAGGGGACATAATGTTGAGCTCAGCTGGCCAAGTTAGCTTATCTGGCGTGATTGCGGCAGGAAAGGACTCCTCTGCTCGAATTCTCCTCTGGGCTCTGGAGACACCTCACTGATAGCTAAAAGGACCAAGGAGTATGCTGTCCGACACTGGATTCAGCAAAGCTCTGACCATGTGCTGCTCAGTACCATCAAGACCACTGTCCCACAATTCATACGAATAAACACAGATACGTTGATTAGCAATGAATTCTGGCACAAACTGGCACAAATTTCCATCTGCTTATCTTCCAGGCTTTTATTGAGCAAAATTAAGCTGGCTTCAACGCACTGATGCTTTATCAAGATCATTTAAACAAGTGGTCTCGAACTAACGCTCCCAAGTGTGTATATCAGCGAGACTGGCCAATGAGCCACGTTTCGACAAGTGTTTGAAAAAATGTTATCTTTTCCCGTCTCCCCTAACAACCAAGATAGTATTTATAGCCCGACCAATCGTGGTTAGGCTTTCATTTGTTGCGCTCCAATCAATTTGGAGTTTACATGGTAGGCTATTTCTGTAACGTAAATTTTTTTCAAACACGTTAAAAAAAAATCTTATGAGCAGAAATGATTTTATGCTGTCAGGCACCCCCAATATTTTATTTTGGGTATAATTTATTAATTCCTGGACTATTTGCGTAACGTTTTACATATTATTTGTCAGCAAGCCCTAAGGAACCCAAAAATACTAATTTAAAGGAGCTACGTGGCTGCGTTCAAAATATGCAATTTCTTCTACCTCCTGTTTCGAAGATGTGCTGTCTGGGTACTGTTATGTTTTCAAACGTAAACCCATCTAATGTTATCTTTTCTAATAAGAGTTTTTTATGATTTATAACCTAACTCTGGGAAAGGGTAGTGTATTTTATCACTGTCCGTCTGAAAAAAAATTAGTGCATGTAGACTTACACGCGTGATGGCAGCATTTGTGTATCGCGCGACGCGTGTTGCATGCGTTCCTGATTTTCAGCCCTCCCCTCTCTCTTTATCCTTTTGTCCATCTGTTCGTTCGTTTTGGTAACGCAGTATAATTAATGTTAGGATTAATTTAGGTCATTACGCAGTACGTCTCAATGTTTTTCCAAGAAATACAGCACACGTTTCATTGAAGAAAGCGGGTAATAATACAGTAAGCTTTTATATCAACGTGAAAGCGTTACAATTTGCAGACGAAGCAGAAAACAAGGGGGATTTCGAGTACATTCTTTGTGACAGCACTGTTATTTTACCATTGCTCTTCTCTTGCTCAATTTTTTTTATATGTTAGGCATCATATTTACCTAATAATCTATATCAATAGTGCGAACCACAATACACGACACCAGAAGTCCTCCATGGGCAGTTCAGCCTATTAATGACGCAATCACTTCTGTTGTATTTCTATCAAGCAGTATAGGCCGAATCCAACAAGACCCTTAGGACCTTAATACTGTGTCCAGTAAATGATAGTAGACTAGAACAGTGAGAACAGGATAGTGGGTAGGTTTGGTATTGTACAAACATTTATTACAAATAAGGGAGGGAAACCTGAGGCCTGTAAACAGTAAATTAATATGAAACAAATATAAAGGTATGTTATCAGGCACTCGCAGGAAATAAAGAAGTAGAACACCAGACAACAGAAAAAAACAACAGACATGAGTGGCTTACCCAGGATTTGAACACTGGACCTTCCGTGCGACAACCCCGCCTAGCCATGCAAGCGAATCACACTATCCGCTCTGCCATCTACGCATCATCAAAAAATGATGTTTCAATGGCAGGTCAATAGTGCGAACCACAATACACGACACCAGAAGTCCTCCATGGGCAGTTCAGCCTATTAATGACGCAATCACTTCTGTTGTATTTCTATCAAGCAGTATAGGCCGAATCCAACAAGAGCCTTAGTACCTTAATACTGTGTCCAGTAAATGATAGTAGACTAGAACAGTGAGAACAGGATAGTGGGTAGGTTTGGTATTGTACAAACATTTATTACAAATAAGGGAGGGAAACCTGAGGCCTGTAAACAGTAAATTAATATGAAACAAATATAAAGGTATGTTATCAGGCACTCGCAGGAAATAAAGAAGTGAACACCAGACAACAGAAAAACAACAGACATGAGTGGCTTACCCAGGATTTGAACATTTACTGTTTCCGTGCGACAACCCCCCTAGTAATAAATGTTTTGTAGCGAATCACACTACCTACCCACTACGCATCATCAAAAACTGATGTTTCAATGGCACTATCATTTAGTGGAACACAATACACGACACCAGAAGGGTCCTTGGATGGCCTATACTGCTTGATAGAAATAACAACAGAAATGATTGCGTCATTAATAGGCTGAACTGCCCATGGAGGGACTTCTGGTGTCGTGTATTGTGGTTCGCACTATTGACCTGCCATTGAAACATCATTTTTTGATGATGCGTAGATGGCAGAGCGGATAGTGTGATTCGCTTGCATGGCTAGGCGGGGTTGTCGCACGGAAGGTCCAGTGTTCAAATCCTGGGTAAGCCACTCATGTCTGTTGTTTTTCTGTTGTCTGGTGTTCTACTTCTTTATTTCCTGCGAGTGCCTGATAACATACCTTTATATTTGTTTCATATTAATTTACTGTTTACAGGCCTCAGGTTTCCCTCCCTTATTTGTAATAAATGTTTGTACAATACCAAACCTACCCACTATCCTGTTCTCACTGTTCTAGTCTACTATCATTTACTGGACACAGTATTAAGGTCCTAAGGGTCTTGTTGGATTCGGCCTATACTGCTTGATAGAAATACAACAGAAATGATTGCGTCATTAATAGGCTGAACTGCCCATGGAGGACTTCTGGTGTCGTGTATTGTGGTTCGCACTATTGACCTGCCATTGAAACATCATTTTTTGATGATGCGTAGATGGCAGAGCGGATGGTGTTCTACTTCTTTATTTCCTGCGAGTGCCTGATAACATACCTTTATATTTGTTTCATATTAATTTAAGACGATGACCTACTTGTCCTGTCAAGAGAATAAGAAACATGAAGTTGCAGTAGTTTCCAAATCTTAGTGAAATATATCCAGTACTGTTGTTGAAACTGCTCTGAAGGCGGGTGTTTTTATCGAATGTTTTCATTTTTTGCATCTTTTTTTTTTACACCTAAAGTCTAAAGCAAATCTTCCTAATACTGACCTATCTCTGGACCCTAACCTACAAAAGAAAGAAACACTAGCTGTGTGTACACGCTTATGGAAATACGTTTCATAGCGTTAAACGTAACGAAGATTATGAACAAAACCTTAGGTATTAAATAAATCTTAATTTCTTGTCTTGTTAATCTTACACAATTGTTTATCAGTTAAGCGCACAGTGCTTCTCTCACTGCCCGGCCTTCAACGTGCAAAACGGAATCACAGGAAACGATCTTGTGTTAACGACGAACTCAAATAATTCTTTACTACTTCAAATCCTTCATCTGACGCATTTTCTTCTTCTTCGTTCGTCCTGAAAAGGACGGTGGTTGCGTTGTGTCTGTTTACGCCTAAGCTGTGATATCTGCACCTTTCGGTCGACACATCCGACTTCTGCACGGCATTTTTTAGGATCGGGTTTGCCTTCCCATTGCGATCCACACTCGCTCAGCCAGACTGCACTGCTGCAGACTGTTTCCAGGACCACCACGTGGAGGTGGATGCGGTCTTGACCAGCTCTGATTCGCTGGTCCTGACGCAGGCAGTCAAGCTATGAGTCGCTGACTGCGTTCTCTATTGCTGCATCTTTGGGTCCCTGACGCATTTGAAATGGGCAGTATGAGGAAGATCTCCAGCAAGATCTCTACATTAGGGGCCGTTGCACTACAGCCAATGAGAACAGTTTATGTACAGAGCTGATGGTCACTGAATGAGTTGTCTGGGAAGGAGAAGCTTTGTCTTCTTCATTCACAAAGAGCAGGAAGCGTTGGATTGTATCAGTAAAATAGGTCGTCAGCGTCATGTGAAATAGTCACTAAATTCCTGCTCAACCACCACCATCGTGCTTGTCGTAGTTTGGGAAAGATATCCTTAAAGATTGCTGGTAGTCTGTGTTCTAATTTCAAGATGTACAAACAGCTGATCATTAAGAGCATTAAATATTTCAGTAACAAACTTTTCATTGCCTTCAAGTACAGTCTCGTTATCTCTTTCTTCATTACAAATTACAAGTATTTTCAGACTTCTGGATCGTTTTTGATTGTGTCATCATGTATGCTGACTACGCAGCTTGGTACGCTAAATCATCTTTATCTGGGTGTCATCTCTAATAAATTTAATGGATATCTTTAAATTAAGAATGACTTTAGAGATTAAATGGTTGTTTACATATATACATTTTTTACCATTTTTCGACCACCAAAATTTACAAAATAAACAGATTCTTCATAGCCAACAATTCTAGATTTAAGTCAGTATGTTGGTACCTCTCAATTTACGAGCTAAAGATATTACCTCAACTCTTGCTAAAAGTTTATCACCTTCAGACATTTCGTTTTTCTTGATACCTCTCTTCCATCGCAAAGACTGTATTTACTTTTGCTGACCACCTCATCGTGATCATCATCTGCTTTTTTCACTCTTTATGGAGCATTGAGTTACCACAGTAGCTCCCCCCCCCCCGCAAGAGAGCCTACGTCAGAGCACAAACTCTTGCAATGGTCGTTTCTGTAACATTTGTTTTAACATGATGAGGTTGCCTGCCCCATGCACAACCTGTTATTAGATGGCTGTTACGACATGCCTGAGGGAGCAGTGGTCTCATTCTTTCTTCATCTCTTCAGAGACCCCCCGGGAACCACATGGGGCGCTGACCGTCTTCTATTAAGGTCACAGTTTTATTTTTATCTTTGAAGACAAACAAACACACGGAACACACACACACATTACCAGTGACAGCTATAAAGTGTAATGAGGATGTCCTGATAGAGGCCGGAGAGCAAATGAAGTCTCATTACAAACATCCGTAGTCGACGTTCCTTGGGCTGATAGATGTGACGTGTAATGGAAATATAGCTAAAGTAATCTGACAGCCTTTGCTTTCCCATTTAGTGTCTACCATTTGCTAAGCCAAACCACGCAATTTTCTGTGTGTATGACTCACCTTTGAATCCACGCCTTTTTTCTGGGAACATAACAACAGAATTGTTTACCAACTTTTCGCAACCCGCCAGTCTTAACAGGGGAGCGAATCATGTTGTTTACCTGAGTTTCTCACGCGAGCTGATTTGCCAATTATCGGTCATTAGACAGATGCGCATGGAAACAACGGACTGTTTGAAGAGATACAGGGGCGATAATATTTTCCCGACCACCTTTGATGTTCGTACGTTCAGGGGGAGGTAAATGTTTGATCTGCGAAAGGGGACGTAATCTAAGAGAGACCCGTTGCACGGCCAAGTCTTCTGATGTCGGTCAGCATCGCTGAGTAGAATGAACAAACAAACCTTTGATCCGGGAAACGCAGTTTCCTGATTTCTCTCGCTATGCAGAATGTGTGAATTATAACATCCTCCAGGTCAGTTATCAGAGTCGCTCAGAAATTTTTGGATAATCTAATCACGCCAGACTAGAACCATTCTTCGCTAAATGTGTTAAATAGTCTCGTGGGGATTTCTTTTTATGATTTATGGTAATAGAAATTGTGCTTAAGTGTTAAAATGTGTTAAACTTACCATTTTAATTCACTGTAATTCCCTAGCGTTAAAACTAGAGAAATAACCTAACGCGTAGATATTTTCTTGCCAGTTGTTCATTTTAATGTAAATTCCATTAACCCACTTTCTTACACAAAAAGATACGGTTTAACTGACTGGGATTATTACAAGTGACGGATGAGTGACAGAATAGAATTCGCATTATATTTCATGGTGTAAAAATTATAAAGTGACTAGTGTTAATATCGTACTAGCTTGTTTGTTTCAAAAAAAAAAAAAACCCTACTCATTTTTTATTATTATGCTTGCATACTGTAAATGAATGCTGTTATGGTAACTTTATAATGTTGCATGCCTTTAAATTAATGCTTAAAGCATCATGTGGGAATGAAAGGATATAGTATGCAAGATTAATGAGAGTGGAAGGGCAGAATGTTAGACGGGCCTGCGCGCCCAATTCTTTACCCTTCGAAAATAAAGTTCGTTCGTTCGTTCGTTCGTTCGTTCGTTCGTTCGTTCGTTCGTTCGTGACAAAACAACAGACGCCGAAAATCAATAGCTAGTAGTGACAGGCGATTTTTGTTAAAAGTTCGCGTATGGATAAATTAAATAATAATTGACTTTGTGCGTTGTTCATTTTCTCGCGAGCAATAACGGGGGAGGGCGCATACCCTTTTTCCCGACATGCCATAGCAGAAAACGTACGGGTGGATAGGATAGTAGCATTTTCTTATTTCATAAATGTTCTTTTCTTCCTAAATAGTACCTGATTAAAAAAAAACCAGCGGCCAGCGGGTCTTATTTTGGGTCTACGATTTTTTGGGCTAGTTTGGTCCTCTTTCTTCATTCAGTGAAGGATTAATGGTGTCTTCTTCTTGGCTTACAAGTCCCAAGTTCCTTCGTGAACCGGTTGGGCCAAAGAGACAAATAAACATTAATTTTAAATCTTAACTGGACTGTACCTTACACAGAATTATTTATTCAATTTTTCCAGCCCACTGGGCATACGAAACAACATATATTCCTGACTTTTGACAGCAGTAACAACGGAGTGATCCAGAAATATTACGCTGTTTCAAAATCGGCACTCACCCTAGAGCCAGCCGATAGGATTTATCATCATCATTTTTACATATTGTAACATTTTTTCTTAGCAACCAGATGTTTTGCAATACTGGAACTATTTTTCTCCTTTTGCAACTGTGAACGTCCAGAGCTCGTCTTGCTTCAGTAACTATTCGCGGTGACATTTGTTTTCAGTCAGGGAAAATTAAACCACCAAATTTGACGTCCACCTTGTAATTATTATTCGATATATAGGCTGGACTGGGGCCATATTTGTGCAACCCACCTAACAATATAGGTTCAGGAACTATTGTAATTCTTTCAAGGGATATCAACACCACGAGTGGGAAAACGACATTGTTTGTGGCAACGTATGACAGAGAGAGAGAGAGAGGGAGAGAGAGAGAGAGAGAGTGAATATTTTCCTTTGTTACAAGCATTGCACTAACTTTTTTTTTATTTCGCTAAACTTGAGTACTTTACTGAGTAGTAATTTAGTGGGAACTTGTTCTTCACAGTCTATTCTGTAACCTAGTGTTAATCTTTGACCTTTGGGTTATTAACTTCTTTTGGGATCCTTCCTCAACAAGGGGGAGGGCACTTATTCGGTTATTTTCATATGTCTGTAAACATGATTTTATTGATTTCTCTATATGTTTGATGTTGTAAAAGTTTAATGATAATAAAAAACAAAAAGAACTTAACTTTGTGTGTTGGTCAGACCCATACCCAATTAACCACAGTTTTTCACGTTTGTGTGTCTTGTTGTCACATAATGGTGTGTGGGTGTGTTTGGTTTAACTTATATTTCTAGATATAAGGGGGTGCAAGATTGTCTTACACTAAATTTTAGTCGTATAGATAGGCTGGACTAGAGAAACTATTCAGTCCAGAGACAACTCTGCTCCTTAACTATTCACTCGTGAAATCTATTTCTTACACCTTTATCCTCACATATTTACCACTATCACCTCTGCTGAGACGGGACCATAACTATCTTTTAACCTATCTAAAATTTACGACAATAGACACAAGTATGCTTCTGAACAAACTGAACTATTAACCAAAAAGTAAAAACCTCATCACGTGAAATAATACAGTACAGAACGTATAATAAACATAATCAAAAAAATATCAAACTAAATGGAAAAAAAACGCCCTGATATAACACACAGTTCCATATATATGGTAAATGGTTGAAAGAGGCGTGCTACACAAAAGAAAGTAGCAAACATCTAAAAAAAATATTGGGCATGTCTTAAGAACAGGAAAGCTAGAATACATTGTGAGAACAGGCACAATTGACGGTAACAGGAGACACATGAAGACAAATAGTTAAAGTACTGAATACATTGTGAGAGAAGACACAATTGACGGTAAACGGAGACACATGAAGACAAATAGTTAAAGTACTGAATACATTGTGAGAACAGACAACAACTGACGGTAACAGGAGACACATGAAGACAAATAGTTAAAGTACTGGATACATTGTGAGAACTGACAAAACTGACGGTAACAGGAGACACATGAAGACAAATAGCTAAAGTACTGGATACATTGTGAGAACTGACAAAACTGACGGTAACAGGAGACACATGAAGACAAATAGTTAAAGTACTGAATACATTGTGAGAACAGACCCAACTGACGGTAACAGGAGACACTTACTTACTTACTTAGTCGTTCCCCTTCTACAGTGAGGTGTAGAGGTTTGGAAGAGAGAGCGCCAGACTATCCTATCGGCTGTCTTCCTCCTGGCCTGGTTCCATTCTAGTCCTCGGTCCTTCAAAGATTGCCTAATGTTGTCCTCCCAGTGGACTCTGGGTCGTCCTGGGGGTCTGGATCCTTGGCTCTTTGTTTCCCATGCTTTTCGTGGTAGCCGATCTTCTCCCATTCTGCAGACATGGCCAAACCATCTTAGTTGGAACTGTTAACAGGAGACACATGAAGACAAATAGTTAAAGTACTGAATACATTGTGAGAACAGACACAACTGGCGGTAACAGGAGACACATGAAGACAAATAGTTAAAGTACTGGATACATTGTGAGAACAGACACAACTGACGGTAACAGGAGACACATGAAGACAAATAGTTAAAGTACTGGATACATTGTGAGAACAGACACAACTGACGGTAACAGGAAACACATGAAGACAAATAGCTAAAGTACTGGATACATTGTGAGAACAGACACAACTGACGGTAACAGGAGACACATGAAGACAAATAGTTAAAGTACTGGATACATTGTGAGAACTGACAAAACTGACGGTAACAGGAGACACATGAAGACAAATAGTTAAAGTACTGAATACATTGTGAGAACAGACACAACTGACGGTAACAGGAGACACTTACTTACTTACTTAGTCGTTTCCCTTCTACAGTGAGGTGTAGAGGTTTGGAAGAGAGAGCGCCAGACTATCCTATCGGCTGTCTTCCTCCTGGCCTGGTTCCATTCTAGTCCTCGGTCCTTCAAAGATTGCCTAATGTTGTCCTCCCAGCGGACTCTGGGTCGTCCTGGGGGTCTGGATCTTTGGCTCTTTGTTTCCCATGCTTGTCGTGGTAGCCGATCTTCTCCCATTCTTCAGACATGGCCAAACCATCTTAGTTGGAACTGTTAACAGGAGACACATGAAGACAAATAGTTAAAGTACTGAATACATTGTGAGAACAGTCACAACTGGCGGTAACAGGAGACACATGAAGACAAATAGTTAAAGTACTGGATACATTGTGAGAACAGACACAACTGACGGTAACAGGAGACACATGAAGACAAATAGTTAAAGTACTGTATACATTGTGAGAACAGACACAACTGACGGTAACAGGAAACACATGAAGACAAATAGCTAAAGTACTGGATACATTGTGAGAACAGACACAACTGACGGTAACAGGAAACACATGAAGACAAATAGTTAAAGTACTGGATACATTGTGAGAACAGACACAACTGACGGTAACAGGAGACACATGAAGACAAATAGTTAAAGTACTGGATACAATGTGAGAACAGACACAACTGGCAGTAACAAGAGACACATGAGGACAAATGGTTAAAGTACTGGCAAGTTTAGCATTATGGCACGGGATAAAAAGCCAACAATAAAACTGATAAACAGCACTAAGAAAGGAAGTTGTGGACAGACATAATCGCCTACGTCAGTAGGCACTGCACTCGAATGGGGAAAAAAAAAATTACTCCTTTTTAAATTAAGTGAATTTTTAGTCGGGGCTTATTTAACTATAATAAAGATTTTTGGGAAAGTGTCTGCGATAGAGTCTGTTCCAGAGGGAGATCGATTGTCCTAAAAGTTCAAAGGACACTGGCCACGAAGGTGTAAACATTGGCCTTGAGGGTGTGTCTCTAACATCGCACTCATCAAATTCCCAGTAACGCAATTAGTGATCTGTTTCGAAGTTTAACCCTAGGGCAAAATTTTACACAAAAGAAATTTTTTTAATGCTTAACACTAATATTCAAGAAATTAAACAGTAATGTAAAGTTAACTGAATTATTCTACAAGGAAACTCGATATTGGAGTGGTTAACACACCCGTATTTCTTTGTGGCAGACAGGGGTTTGTTCCCCGCGAGAAACCCCCAGCTGCGACAGACGACCTGATAGGTTGAAACTCTTTCTACCCTACTAGCTAGCGGCTGATTGGTTAAGCAGTTAGAGCACGTTCCTCTCGCTGTACAGTTACCGGGTTCCGGGTTCGAATCTGGTAGCGTCCTGACCCAGTGTACCCAGCTGTTAATGGATTCCTGACTCTGCTAGTGAGTTAGTTTGGTTTTAAGGACTATCGTTATTGCACACGGACTACTCCATCAGTGCTCCGATCTCCTCCCTCAAATCACACAAGGAGGAGCTCAGCACAGTGCACGAAATCCGTAGCACCGGTGAGAATCCCAATGTGTGTATATAGGAATCACACATTCCATAAATATTTTTGTGGTGGGTAGGTTTCTGAATTTTTTTAAAAATTTTGCCAGGGCGGCGGCCTGATAGGCCTACTCTTCACTATTTCCTACTGCAGTGGGATTTTTAACGAGCGCAAGTACCAGGTCCCGGGACCTCCTAATTTTTTTGCCCTTATCAGAAAAGGCTAGACATCCGATCTCACTATCGGGGGGAGGGGGGGGGGAGGTGGGGGGGGGGGGGGGTATGCCATCATTACGACCAGTTGTTCAGAAAAAAAAATGTCCATAAATTATATTCCCTCAACTTGGAATCGAACCTGGTACCTCTAGAACTCGAGGCGGACGCCATACCTCTTAGCCACTCCGACCCCAACTAGTGAGTTAGAGAAGTGAAAGGCAGCGAGGGAGGAAACTGATCACCCCAGCTCATAAAAAAGCTGGACATATTATGGTCAAGCCTCTAACACTTCACTCCCCTACGACAGTTGCAGCTATGAGACAACCTTGACCCCAAGAGCCGTATGTCTCACCACGACATTGTACATTATTTTTCCAAGCGCTGTCTAAGTACATCCTTTGATCATAATAAGATTACCTGATGCCCGCACTTTAAGCGCCCTAATATAACCCACGATCCGTGTTTCTAGGTTGAACCTGGCGCCCCTCACCAAAACGAAGCAAGTCATTTTTTTAAAACTTTACGTGTTACACAACGAAAACATTTATCGCCTAGAAGACTCCAAAGACATGAAACAATTCTTCAGTCACTATATCATGATTTTATGTATATTAAGCAATATTTCCTCATAACTATGTAAGCCTAACTGGTTGTTTTCAAACATTCCCTCTGTACGCAAATGGCATCCATTTTTGTTCATAACTCTTCAGCTCACAAAGCGGAATAAGCCTTCAACAAACGCATGCCAAGTCCTCCTGTCACATGGTATCAGGTCAAGGTCACTGCATGTCTACCTTGTCATTTTCACGTCTGTCTCCAGTTCTCGTCTCCATGTGTTTTTGGTGGACATTTACTTCTCTTATTCTGGGAGTTCCAGACAAAGGTCTACCATGTACAACTATCATCATGTGTCCTCACTGTGTATCCTATCTATCGCTAGTCTTTTTCAGATCTCTTGTTCCACTGGTACTTGCCTGGTTCTTGTCTTCAGTCCCACGCTAGTGACCTACTTTTTCAATCCATCTATTCTACGTACGCACCCTTTTATGACAGGCTGTGACTTCTTGATTGTTATTGTTAATGTTCTCCAAGATTCAGAACCATGCGATAGGACCGACTTGACTTATAAGTTCAGGTTTCTTCATTCCTTTTTGTGCCTGAATAGAATCTAAAACCTGCCTGGAGCTGAAAGAGTTAATGTGGCTTATGTAAAATAGAGTTTACCTCGCTAGTGCTTTACCAACGGGCTGATCACCCGTTTGCCAGTCACTTCGATTACGGAAACAACAGCAAATGGATTGATTTGCCGTTGCCCTAAAGACGCCAATAGGCGTGATGGGAAACAATGGCAAAGAAAACCTATCTGCTGTTGCCCTAAGACGCCACTAGGCGTAATGGCCACTGACTGCTTTGACGGTCGGTGGCTAAGGACGGAAGAAGAAAAAGTCGCTAGTGCGTGGAGCATGGCTGGGCATTGCGCGTGGTGTAGCTGGACATTACGTGAGGTATCGCTCGATAATACGCTTACTGCAAAGTATGAAAGATATATCATATTCTCTAATACTTCCCTCCCTTCAGCAAGTATATGCTTAGAGAATGCCGTTACCTTCCTTATTTTAAAAGATCATTTTAAGTAAATTTCCCTAACGTAAAGATAAACCTATTGCAAATCACTCAATGTTTAAAAATATTAGCACTTGTTAAAATCCCGCTTCTGCATTTATTTTAATCTCAGCTCGCTAATTAGTGCATGAATTTTCAACAACCAATAATGCATATTTTCCTCTCAAACATCAGTTTAGATAAAAAAAAATATTTATAACGGGGGCGTCCATCTGGAATTATGACGGCTAACAGACTATATCGGGGAAGGGGGCGGGGGGGGGGGGGGGGGAACTGCAATTTATGGACAAGTTATGAAAATAAAAGTATTGGATAAACTCTTGATTAAGTAGAAGATTAAACAAGAGAAGGAGATGAGAAAAGAGAAGCACAATAGATGATAAAAGAGAAACACCATAGATGAGAAAATAGAAACACAATAGATGAGAAAAGAGAAACAGAATAGACGAGAAAAGAGAAACAGTATAGATGAGAAAAGGAAAACAGCATAGATGAGAAAAGAGAAACACCATAGATGAGAATAGAGAAACACAATAGATGAGAAAAGAGAAACACAATAGATGAGAAAAGTGAAACACCATAGATGAGAAAATGGAAACATAATAGATGAGAAAAGAGAAACAGAACAGACGAGAAGAGAAAAACAGGATAGATGAGAAATGAAACAGAATAGATGAGAAAATGGAAACACAATAGATGAGAAAAAGAAAACACAATAGATGAAAAAAGAGAAACAGAACAGATGAGAAAGGAGAAACACCATAGATGAGAAAAGAGAAACACAACAGATGAGAGACGAGAAACGCCACAGAGGAGAAAAGAGAAACACAATAGATGAAAAAAGAGAAACAGAACAGATGAGAAAAGAGAAACACAAACGATGAGAAAAGAGAAACACAACAGATGAGAAAAAAGACACACAACAGATGAGACAAGAGAAACACAATAGATGAGAAAAGAGAAACACAACAGATGCGAAAATAGAAACACCATAGATGAGAAAAGAAAAACACAAGAGATGAGAAAAGAGAAACACAACAGATGAGAAAAGAGAAACACCACAGATGAGAAAAGAGAAACACCGTAGATAAGAAAAGAAAAACACAACAAATGAGACAAGAGAAACACAACAGATGAGAAAAGACATAGATGAGAGAAGAAAAACACAACAGATGAGTAAAGAGAAACACAATAGATGAGAAAAGAAAAACACAACAGATGATACAAGAGAAAAACCATAGTTGAGAAAAGAAAAACACAACAGATGAGAAAAGAGAAACACCGTAGATGAGAAAAGAAAAACACAACAAATGAGACAAGAGAAACACCACAGATGAGAGAAGAGATAGACCATTGATGAGAAAAGAAAAACACAACAGATGTGAAAAGAGAAACACAACAGAAGAGAGAAGAGAAAGACCGTAGATGAGAAAACTGAAACACAACAGATGAGAAAAGAGAAACACCACAGATGAGAAAAGAGAAACAGAACAGATGAAAAAAGAGAAAAGTAATAGATGAGAAAAGAGAAACATAATAGGTGAGGCAAGAGAAACTCAACAGAAGAGAAAAGAGAAACACAATAGATGAGAAACAATAAATACAACAGATGAGACAAGAGAAACACTAAAGATGAGAAAAGAGAAACACAATAGATAAGAAAAAAGAAACATAATAGATGAGATAATAGAAACACAACAGAAGAGAAAAGAAAACACAACAGATGAGAAAAGAGAAACACCGTAGATGAGAAAAGAAAAACACCATAGATGAGAACAGAGAAACACCACAGATGAGAGAAGAGAAAGGCCATAGATGAGAAAAGAGAAACACAACAGATGAGAGAAGAGAAAGGCCATAGATGAGAAAAGAGAAACACAACAGATGAGAACAGAGAAACACCATAAATGAGAAAAGAAAAACACAACAGATGTGAAAAGAAAAACACAACAGATGACAAAAGAGAAACACCACAAATGAGAAAAGAGAAACAGAACAGATAAGAAAATAGAAACACAATGGATGAAAAAAGAGAAAAACAATAGATGAGAAAAGAAAAACATTATAGATGAGACAAGAGAAACACAACAGAAGAGAAAAGAGAAACACAATAGATGAGAAAAAATAAATACTACAGATGAGACAAGAGAAACACAATAGATGATAAAAGAAAAACACCAAAGATGAGAACAGAGAAACACAATAGATGAGAAAAGAGAAACACAACAGATGAGAAAAGACAAAGATAATAGATGAGACAAGAGAAACACAACAGAAGAAAAAAAAGAAACACAATAGATGTGAAAAGTGAAACACAGTAGGTGAGAAAATAGAAACACATGTCGCAGAGAGATTTATGATTAATAAATTTCTATATCTTTTCTTTATTCTACCCGTGTCTTCTACTTTATTATCGCTCTTTTATCTTATTTTCGCATTCGTTTGATTGTGAAAATATAACTCTCCCATTCATACCTTCGCCTGTCTCTTTTCTTATTTAGCAACGCATTTTTTATTGCTGTTAAGCTAAGTCCTAGATGAGACCGAATAGTGTGAAATTCGTTCTCGACAGACATATGATGGCAGACGATCGTCTACATTTTCATCTGACACGACGCATTTAGGGTAGTTTTCTCGGTGAGAGGTATGATATGAAACTCATGCATCGCTCAGAAATGGCCATAGTTAGCAGGAGGTGTTAAGACGCGCATTGGCAGTTTATGGCTGGCGCCCGACTGAATGTGAGGTGTTAGACGGGACTATTTTGGGTCTTGGGAGAAATAGCGTGGGATCCTTTGTCTGTTTTCAGATATCTACACCAGTAGCTGAGACTATTCATTCAGTGCTCCAATTTGCAGTAGACGGGTCGCTTCGTGCTAAGAGAATAAGCTTGTATAGCGAAGTTCTTAGTTTTCTCATCAATTTTTGCCGAGCTTCTAGAATACATATAAAGTGAATAAATTCTAGTTCGTGCGATAGCCTGTAGTTCTGTTTGGAGGTAATATATATATATCTAGTAGTGTTGAGTGATTTAAGTGATAAATCGCCTATTTCATTTTACTAGTTTAGCTTCTGTGCAGAGTGATTAAATTATAAGTCTGTTATATTCTCTAGTTGACATGTTACAGTGGAAAGCAGAATAAATTATTATTTCCAGCTTAATTTCATGCAGCTGTAAATAAAATTTAATTAAATTGCTAGTAACCAGTCCGAGTATATTTTAAACTAACTTATAACTGCACTGAGTCATCATTGAGTATTGACGAAATACGTAGGTATTTCTAATTCATGATGATTGATTTTTTTAAACGATCATAATTATTTCACGGGAGTTTTAACGTTAAGACAAGCTCTACGCTTGCAGTTATAATGTAAGTTATAACCGAAGCAAATATTGTGGTTAAGTATTTTGTACTTTTCTCTTCCTTATACAGTTTTAGGTCAACCCAACTTTTACCAGCGGCTTTAGTACAACTGAGAGAAGAAACATTTTTATCTTTAACCACGTGGGTCTACAAGTTAACACCTGTCTGGCAGTGTGTTTACCTCCAGAAATAGACAGAGTACAAATCTCAATAACGGTTTTAAAGACTAAATGCCTATACTTGGCTTATTGAGCCAGATTATATTTCTTCACAAACTCTCATGTACATGCAGCCCTGTGGCGAGAAAAATTACAAACCATTAACATTCCGACATTTTCGACTAATTGTGGTGTGACCAAATTAAATTTCTATACTGAGAGAAGGCACCGACCTGACATTCCTAGGTACTGGAAAACCTAAGCTATTGACACTGTGCTCGCTGTTAACTTTCGTGCCTGGACAATTTTAATGTGACATAAACAGATATCCTAAATAATAATAACCAAGGAAACGTTCCCTGAAGTAGTGAATTCAACCTGTCTTTGCAGAGCTGGTGTTCCCTTGGCCAAGAATAACACCGGAGATTCTGTATGTGTATGTCCTAAATATTGTTTTTCCAGAAGTTGCTATTAAAGCTGTAAGTACGAATGCAAGCGCGTGGCCACGGCTGACATGAACAGAGTGAATGCAGGACTGAGTGATTCCTTTATTGTTGTATTTTTGGCACACATTTTGCTGTCTTAAATTCCTTTATGCAGTTTTGTTGCTAATGATATTTTCCTTAGGATAGAGTAGAGTATCAGTTCTGTTCATACCTTTAAAGGGAAATCTTAGACTATAGCGTATGCATCCGTGACTTTTTGGGGCTATCACATTTTCTTCTAACAGGACTGTGGGCTATACATCGAGGGAAAAGATTATACCTATGGGTCTATCATTCTTGTAGCAATTCATTACCTTATATGTATTTTCTATGCTTGATATTAACATTTATGTGTTGTGGTCAATTTTCCTTATGTTAATAAACTTTACATAAACTTTATTCAAGCGTGTCGGTCAGCTCGTTCCAACATATCTATATTCCATTATTATAGTTTTCACGTCTGTGCGTCTAACTGTCGTCACTTATGTGCGTGTATACGTGAGTGGTATATATATATATATATATATATATATATATATATATATATATATATATATATATATATATATATATATATATATAGACTGTCTGACTCCTCTAGATCTGTTGTAGAAGATAGGCTGAAAGATAGAAAATTCTCGATTTCAGGGACAGACTCTATTAATTTCTACCATCTCACTCGTGGAAATCTATTTCTATTATTATCTCTCACTGCTGCTATCACTTATTCTAATCTACTCAGAAGG
The DNA here is from genome assembly GCA_024509875.1 of Oreohelix idahoensis. Taxonomy (NCBI): domain Eukaryota; kingdom Metazoa; phylum Mollusca; class Gastropoda; order Stylommatophora; family Oreohelicidae; genus Oreohelix; species Oreohelix idahoensis. The sequence continues at coordinate 104,280 of JAMPIV010002018.1, forward strand.
GACCAACCCAAGTCTTATTTCCCCTATCAAAAATCTACGACAACACATTACATGAGAAAAGAGAAACACAATAGATGAGACAAGAGAAACACAACAGGTGAGAAAAGAGAAACACAACAGATGAGACAAGAGAAACACCCATTTACAACAGAGGAATCCATGTTGTGATTGCCACATTCTCTTAGACGACATTTAGTTGGTCGCAAATTCTCCAGACCTTCAGGTCTTTTATATTTGGACATGCGCCCTAATATAACCGACTAGGTTGAACGGGACGCGCCTCGCCAAAACGAGGCAAAATTTTATTTAAAAAAAAAAAAGTTAGTGGAGGTCATCACTTTAACATCGAGTCATACTTTTCATTGATTTCTTTCATTTGATATTCTTGTCCTTGTTATTGTAATTAATTTCGTTGAGTTGATATCTCTCTTGATTAAGTGCTTTATTTGATCATTACTCTGTCCACGTGACCAATGTTAAATTGTCATAAGGTAGTCTCATAGCAGATACTGCCTTAGGGGAGTGAAGTGTTAGAGACAACGATACTAGGTCCAGCATCGAGAGGTGAGGTGACCAAATCCCTTCCTCGCTGCCTTTTCTTTCCCTAACTCAAGAGCAGGTACCCATTTACAGCTGAGTATTCTGGAGGTGTTGATGCAGTGAATCGAACCCAGCACCATTTCCGCGACAGACCAGCGCTGTAACCACTCTGTCAACCAGATGCTGTATTTTGTCATAGCCTTTCTAAATACCTAAGCTTCGTTGCCTGTTTGTGACTGTGGCTCACGAAAGATAATCAGTAAATCAATCCTCCGTACTTTTTTGAGCGCATTGTTCATTTGTCATATTGACTCCAATAATATATTTCGTCCTATTTTACTTTCACAGCAGGGGAGAATGAACAAAGCTAAATATGAACAAAGCTAAATATGAACAAAGCTAAATATGAACAAAGCTAAAAATGAACAAAGCTAAATATGAACAAAGCTAATAATGAACAAAGCTAAAAATGAACAAAGCTAAATATGAACAAAGCTAAAAATGAACAAAGCTAAAAATGAACAAAGCTAAATATGAACAATATTTCAGACGAAGGGGAAAGTTCGCTTGAAAATGGGAGATAAAAGAAGAGGCCACATTGCACAATCTCACAGACCGAACAGGATTTATTTTCAAAGGGTTGAGAATTCGGCGCTCAGACCCGACTAGCATTCTGCCTTTTCTTTCCCCCTTCTTCAATACCTTATCCATTTATTATCACATGCGAAGAAGAATGACAAAACAGAGCGCTCGCTACAACATAAATAGAGAAAATCACGGACATAACAAGTGGTGATTCTTGAGCTACTGAACCCGTGGGCATGTCTCTACATGACTAGGTTTAGTGGTTGTGCCTGTTGGCAAGACACTTAATAGATATAAGAAGATCATTATGTACATTATGTGCATAAAACAACATTTTTAAAACACCTTCCTTGATAATCTCCAATGTCTCTGAAAATTCTCACCAATTCCAAACGTCCAAGACTACAACCCTTAACAAGCTATACCGTACCAAATGTCGCACGTTAGAAAATCGTTAGCGACGTCGTAATTACAAAAACGGAAATTATTCCGAGATGAAGTATTACATGTCATCACGAATGTCATGTTATAGCCGGGAAATCTTTGCTCCCCTTTTCATGGAAATTTCACAGTTAATGACAGGAGAACATAAAAGGGTCTATTAGTGATGTTTCAGCTAGAGGAATTTCAATCTTCACCTGACGTTTAGTCATCGCCTTGAACATTGATTCAGTTAATGACACTCCGTATTAGTAAGTGGTTGAAAGTATCACATTTACGTCATTTAGCGAGTAGATATCATTGTCATCAGAAAGTATTATTGTCACGATAGAGTGCCAATTTCACAGTCTGCTTACTATGTCGAAGATTTCTTGACCGGTAATTTCAGTTCAGCATTTTAATATACGTGAAATATTGAGAACGAAAAAATTGGGTGCAAATTGTCGAAGTATTATCAATGACGAGTATCATTATATCTGTTGGCACCATTGTAATGATTTTTAATATCACCATCATAATTATACAATTTACATCAATATAAATGTCATCGTGATCAGCTTTTACATCAAATGCATCATCATTGTGCCGGATTTTATATCAACAACTTTTGACTGTGCGTTTCCTCATAAAAACACTGTATACCAACACCTGTTGACTGGGACCAGCTTCAAATAAACACTTGAACCATCACGGCTAATTTTACATCACAGCGAGAATTTTTTTTCTTGACTCGTTGTCGTGCGTCCTGAACGGTCATGACTGAACGAACGAACGAACGAACTTTATTTTCAAAGGGTTAAGAATTTGGCACGCAGGCCCGTCTTACATTCTGCCCTTCCTCTCTCTGTCATCTTCCATACTGTATCCTTTCAATCGCACATTTATTTTGAGCATTATTTAAGCATACAACATTATCAAGGTAAAATAATAACATACATTTGTAATATCCAGTCATAATGTCATAATCAAATTTAAGTTTGTAAAAAAACAAAAAACAAAAAAAAAAGAGAGAGAAATATATATATATATATGTATATATGTATATATATATATATATATATATATATATATATATATATATATATATATATATATATATATATATATATATATATATATATATATATATATATATATATATATATATATATATATATATATATATATATACATTTGTGACATGAAAATTGAGGCAACCCTGATCGATCAATTTATTCCCATCGGGGCCCCTCTGTTAAACTCATGTAGTCGTTAACTCATACTGGCTACTAGTTGTTAAATCACGCTTTATTTGTTAAATGCCGTGAATGTCCACCAGTTGATAAATGTAGATGTTGGGACTGGTGTAGTAAAGTGTAACGATTGTCAACTCATTAAACCCAGCACAGTTTTGGTCATACAGGTCATCTTGTCCTGGAACGTGATGAGGCTCCGACAAGAATGTGAGTGTAGACAATGAGTGTGTATATGAATGTCAGAACGCGAATGGTAGAATGATTCGATAGAGTTGACAAGTTGGTAGTACATCACTCATACTCACACTGTTCGAATTCAAGAAGTACTGGAACTACGGTGGTCTTTTTATAACATTTAATGAGACGCACACTTGGACAGTACGTGTATGATTACAGGAACAAATGTCGACATAGACAGCATAATGTTGATCACAGGAATATCATCTTAAGTTAGCATTCATGCTTGGCAAATATCATAATGGAGCATTCGTAAATAAGCATTCAGAGTTCCATCATGTAAATCATCTGGCTTTACTGACTGGGCACGTCAGACCATAACCAATATATAGGAAGGCTCCTAGACCTAATCTCGTCTAGCGAATATCCCTTCACGTAAAGTTCAATATATATATATTTTCCATAAAGATATAGGAATCCCAGACATGGGTTCTCACATGTAGCAGTGATCTCTTGGTTCATCGAGCGATAGTACAGGCATCCCTTTTTCTCACTCGATAAATACAAAGTATCTGAATTTCAACATGGCTGTGCTTCTCTCGTGAGCTTCACTCACTATTGGATACAGACCAAAATTGGTCATTCGTTAAATGTCCTCATTTCTTCATAGCTTCTATCATAGAGGTAATTGAATAATATCATATAATCTAGTGCTGATACATAGGAATGTTATCTTCCTTTGAATAAATATTCTTTTCAAAAGTACCACTGTGCATCTGCTTATCGACAACGATGGCGAAGCCCAAGTTCATAATAAATTGTGGTTTTACCTTTCTATGCGAAATATAACTTTGCCATTCCTTGGCCAAAGAGAACAAACACTGGGGTAAAGTACATACAACATGTCTAAATGACTATCACTTTTCCCCATCTACTTATAGATCACTTTTTCGGCGATAGGCCGGCTACAACAAAATTCGACATCCCGACAGGATGACAGCCATGAATCACACCCCCTGCTAGCGATACTTCCGCTGCATAGCCTTTGACCTTTTCTAGCGACAACCAACATAGTTCGACTTAGAAATGTAAAGATATCCATATATAAGACAGACTCGTCCTACTCATACAAACACTACGTATAAATTCAGGCCATAGATATACTGAAGCAAGAACAATCTATTCCTACCCAGCCAAAGAATAAATCGCAGTAGGCCTAAATTCGTCCGCGGAGTCCGATCGAAGATGACGGAACTCCTTTCAAGGGAAGTAACTCAAAAATGACTTCTCCTTAAGCACTTAAAAAAGGAAATACTTTGTTTACAAAATATTTGCGAACATAATAAGTATATAAATGTATTATATTGCAAGATAGTAAAAATTGCACTTTACACCCTCACTATTTGGGTTCAAGCAACGATCGAACGTGGATTTCCCTCGCTGGCTAATTAAGCATGCACAATTAAACACGTGGAAGCCAGGTCTCTCTATTGCCAACTGTCCGATTCTTAGTTTAGCCACGCCTCCTGTCTTTGTTTTAAGCACTAATAATCCAACTATTCATAATTAACTGCCTTCTCTTTAAAAAAAAGGACGTTTACCTGCTGTCAGATTACGCCATCACGTCAGCGCTTGATGCCTGAAACACGGGGAGGGCGAGGCCACGGGTTTTGTAGTTTCTAGAGAGAGAAATGTTTGTTAATTGCACTATCAAGGGGCATTAACCACTCACCGATTGCAAGCCCTTTGATCGTGCTCCACGAGACGCAAAATTTGCTCACCTAGGGAAACGAACCTAAAAGCTCTCTCGCTAGGGCAACGAATCTACGGTAGGCTTTGGTGTGATTTTTTACTTTGATTCAAGAATTGAACGAAGAATCTACGAGAGGTGTGAATTTCCTCATAGGGGAGGGAAAAATCCGTCATTTCATATATATAGTCATGCTCATCAAACTCAGTTGTCAGTTTGCTATCAGGATTCCTTGAATGGTCTAGCGCGCATTTTTGGAGTCTTATTTATCTGGATTTCCTATAGAAATACGTGGAGATTTATTTCAGTTTTCTTGTGTTGCGGCTGGTCATGCCTTGCGTCCTAGTGTTTCTTATGGTCTTACTGACTTTGGTTCTTACACCATCCAGCGATTATTGTGGTTAAATCTTCGTGTTGTGACCCCTATGTGGTCCACCTCTCCATCCATGAGAGTAGTAAAACCAAGAACTTTAACAATAAGCCATTTTAAAGTATAACTGGAGAAGAACAATTGCCAGAAGCCATTCCATAAATATTACTGATCTGCTGTAGCATGATTTATATCACTGTTTTTTACCCATGACAGTAAACATTTTCCTACTGGATTACCCCCCTAAAGAACACTCACTGGTCATACTCTGCCATCAATTCATTGAACAGCCGAGGAGTATCATTTTCCTAAAGTTCTTTTTTTAATCACGCCATAGAGTGTCTTAGCTACCAGCGGCGAGACGCCACCGGACCAATATATCTTTATATATATTTTTTTTTCAATTCTGAGGACAGTGCCACCCCATAGAACCCTTACCCCAAACATTAACTGCAGTGAAAAGAGGAATATCCTGGAACAAAAAAAAGTAACGCCTTGATTTCAGCGACTACAGAAAAATAGCCGACAGCAAACCCCGTCAGTCTGGGGCTGAAATAGACAAAGCAAAAGACTGATTGTTTTTAGTACTTACTAGAGTTTTTTTTTATTCCATATAATGCCTGCTTCAACGATTCGTAAGTGCAGATGAAAGTGGCCACTGTAAGCGTGCATTGAATGAACGAAATTAGATAACCTTAATTTTATTTTTTCCTGCTAACATCAGTATACTTAATTTCTTGTTTCTGTATTTTTTTTTCTTTCCCTTCCTAATCTGCTTAGTCACCGGATAGATTAAAAAAAATAAGAACCTGTTCCTATACCCCTTACTGATTATTGCATATCCCATCGTTAAAATTGATCTCTCTTTGGGTTAATTACCTCTGATAGTAATTTTCTTTGGGTTGTTTTCCTTTACAAGAGGGGAGGGCCTATTGAGATACTATTTTTTTTTCCACCTTGTCTGTAACTGTGCTTTATAAATGTAACATGATTGATGTTGTGCTTTTTGTTCAGTGATAATAAACCTTTACTTACCGTATTGGTCAACCCCATTGTCCCATTATATTATATACGTAGGTGTCACATAGGTTTATTGATCATAAATTGCCTACATCCTCTTCTTTTTCCTTCACCCGGATTCTTAAAAATTTTTATTACAACTCTTTACCTTTTCCCTGTATTTTTTGCATCCATTCGTTTGCGAAAAAATATTTTCTTCCCCATTCTTAACGTTTACCTGGTTCTTTTCTCAAAAACTGAGAATCGCATTAGTGATGGTATTACGTAGATGTCAGTCTCTGCTGGTCGAACGATAGCTGTGAATATACGGTTCTCGCCAGACAGAACGTCTGCAGTTTCCCCGGTCAGAGCGCTGCCCGACCAGATTTCTGGGCCTGGGGTGTGAAAATTTGCTCCGTCAGACATGGCCGGCAGACGGATTGTCTACATTTTGCAGCAATTATGAGAGCTTTCGTCAGAATAGCTCCGGCGGAGTGTGGAAATCGCCCATGCACTGCAGACGGTTGTCTGAGATTTGCAACTGACACGCGCACTCTCGGTCACTGATGGCAGATACGGCATGCTGATCAGCGTGAGGCGTGAAGTAGTAGAAGTGTCAGTTCATGGGTGTCTTCTAGTTGACGTAAGGTGTTTTACACGTACTAGGGGAGATTATTTCGTTTGCGAAATAAGTTGGGGCTTTTGTCTAATTTTAAGATATTGGCCCGAGTTTGAAACTAACTTCACTCATTCTCCATTTTACAGTAGACGTGGTCACTTCGTTCTAGAACACTTAAACTAATAAGTGATGTCTCTTAGTTTCGTTGTGATACGTAGTTCTGTTTGAGGTAAAATATTATATCTAGTATATCTAGTATTTTGCGAAATGTTTAAAGTGGTTAATCGCTTATTTATTTCCCTAGTTAGATTTGGTGCAGAGCGATTAATTTATAAGTCTGTATTATTTTCTAGTGACGCATACAGTGGAAAGCAGAATAAATTATATTTCTAGCTTAACAAACATGTAGCCATAATGAATTTAATTTAACTCCTAACTACTCAGTCGAGTATATTTTTTCTAAACAAACTTATAAATGCTAGATGCATCATGAGTGGTGACGGAAATACGCAGATATTCCTAATTCATGATGAGGGATTTTTTTAATATATACTTATTTCACGGGAAGCTTTAAATATAAGTCAAGCTGTAGGCTTGCCGTTTAAAATGTAAGTTATAACGAGTACATATTCTGTATATTATATTATATGTTGTTTTATTCATTCAGTGAATACTGGGGTGAACCCAACTTGCCGGCGTTTAGTAAAGAGACATACTTGTGAGAAGCATAGACATTTCCTATCTTTAACCACGTGGGTTTTTTTCAAATAACACTGGTCTGACAGTGCATGTGCCATCAGAGATAAACAGTAATACCAATCCCACTAACGGTTGCTAAAGACTAATGTTTATACTGGGCTTCTGAGCCAGTTCATATTTCTTCTCAAATTTAAATGTACATGCTGCCTGGCGGCGAGAATAATTACAAGAAATAACATTAACATTTCCGACACTATTGAAAGAGTGGATAGTGAACCAAGACTATCTGTTGAGAGCAGTTGTCCACTGGTCATCTTTTTTTCCAAATTAAGGGAATCCTCGTGTTTCTGAACTCTGTGTGCCCGTTTAAACTTGCTTATCAAACCTGATTCAAGTGACATTAACAGTAATAAAAAATCTAACTTGTGAAGTGAACGCTCCCCGAAAAACAGTGGAAGACACCTGTAATTGCAGAGCTGGGATTCGCTTTATCCAAAAAATACAGATCCACTGTAGAGAAGTGCCCTAAGGTTGCGCCAGACGGCGAACAGCGGTACAGATAGGTAAGCACGTGTGCCAGGGTACCCTGATGAAAGAACCGAGTGAAAGTGGACTGAGTGAGTTTTTTTTTGTTGATAACTATTGATTCACCCACTTTATAATCTCCTTACGGAAGATTGGCTGCTTAATTGAATTGTTCCTTTTGAAGGACAATATTAGACCCTAATCATAAGTATCTGTAACTCTTTGGGCCATCATCTTTCTCCTAACGGGAATGTGGGCTAAACCTAGAGGGCAGAGTATAACAGGGCTATCATCCTTGTAGCAGTTTCTTGAATTTTATGACTATTTGTATATGTTTTTCCTTGATGTATTTTTTTTAGGTGTTGTGAGAAGATTTTTTTAGATGATAATTAAAAAATCTCTCTTGAACTAATCAGTGCGTTGGTCAGCTCGTTCTATAAAATATCTATATAATCATTTGTTATAGTTTTCCCACGTCTGTGTGTCTACCTGTCGTCACTTGAATGTGCGTGCACGTGAGTGGATATAGATATATTTAATGTATATGTGTTAGACTGTCTGACTACTTTAGATCTGTCGTAGAAGATAGGCGAGAGAGAGAGAGAGAGAGAGAGAGAGAGAAGATTTCCCGCTCTCAGAGACAGCCTCTATCACTATTCCACCACCTCACTCGTGGAAATCTATTTTGTATTTCTATCTCACACTGTGACTATCACTCATTCCAACCTATTCAGAAGGGACCAACCCAAGTCTTAATTCTCCTATCGAAAATCTACGACAGTAGGTTGTATTCACGTTTGTGCATTTGTGTCACCAAATTGGTGTCTGTACATGAGTGTAGGGTAACTTGTAAAAAAATTGTTTAGCAAGGAGAATAAGTGCGTCTGCAGTTAAATTAATGTCGTAAGATAGGCTGGATTAGAGCAACTATTCGATTCAGAGACTGTCCTTCCTCTTACCCTATCACCCTCGTGAAACAGCAATCTATTTCTTACCCCTTATTCTCACAGAGTTATCACTATCACCTCTGCTCGGACGGGACCATACATTTCTCAGACCTATCTCATCAAAATTTACGACAATATATACAAACAAACATAATCTAAATCATTCATACAGTAAATTCGACATCATTTTAAACATAATCAGATTATGGTGGCATATATTAAGAACTCGTGAAATATTGGAAATCTGCTGTTGAATGACCTGGGACTTCATGTGTTGTCAGCGCATGCGGAAAATGTTCCCACAGGTGAGCAGCTTTGAGTCCCAAGCAGATACTGCCAAGGAGTGAATTGTTGACGCCTCCACTATACGAGATCCAGCTTTATGACCTATGCTCCTTAGGGAGGTAAAGGGTATTGATTGATAGATGAGAATCGTGTATATAGGCCCGTCTTGCATTTTGCCCTTCTTCTTACTCATCCTTTATTACTAGTTATCCAGACATTCTCCAACATACTTAAGGGGCTCCACTACAATGAAAACTGGATTTTACGAACAAAATATCGATTTTTTACTTTTGAGCTTATTTTATTAAATAATCATCGAGGAATCGATTGAGTAAGGTTTTATAACATAAAAAATGCATTTGATGTATCAAAAAGCATACTGTCGGCACTACCCCCATGCTTTGATTTTCAAATCTGTGCCGAAAATGCACGATTTCTCTCTAAAACTATCTAACAGAGGAGTCTCAAATTTGGCATGCATGTAGTACACATCTATATCTTTAAAGTAACAGATCTGCATTTTTGATATTTTGGTAATTTTCTTTTATAAATTTAAAAAAAAATTTTTTAAAATATTTTTTCACAGAAATATAGTTTTTTTTTTTAAATCATTAAAAATAGAATTTTACACTTATCAAAATAATCATGAGTAGTACACATCTATATCTTTAAAGTAACACATCTGCATTTTTGATATTTTGGTAATTTTCTTTTATAAATTTTTAAAAAATATTTAAAAAATATTTTTTCATACAAATATAGTTTTTTTTTTTAAATCATTAAAAATAGAATTTTAAACTTATCAAAATAATCATGAGTAAAATTGTTTTAATTGTCAGTCACAACAAGTGGGTGCAATTTGATAAGGTTTGGTCAATGGCAAACAAGATTTTTGCTCTTGAAAATTGGTGAAAAACCCAATATAGCGGTTGTTTTTTTTTTTTTGGTTACCATGGTAGAAGGACAGAAGAAAAATTAGGCAAGACAAAGGCGAGAGAAGGAGCTGCAGGAAGCTGAAGGAGGTGCAGCATATAGTGCTGGACAATTTTAAACACATTCAGCCCCCCAGAATGGAGTATATTGGACAAGACAAGTCACTCGGTGACTAAAATGCATTTTTCTCAAAACTAACATTTTATTAACAAAATGTGTTATTTTTTTACAAACTATCTAATAGATCAGTCTGAAATTTGGCATGCACGTAGGACACATATATACCTTTAAATTGACAAGAGCTTTTTTGATAATTTGGTAATTTGCTTTGATATATTTTTTTAAATATTTTTTTTCATTGTTTTTCATACAAATATAGTGTATTTAAAAAAAAAAATCATTAAAAATAGAATTTTAAACTTATCTAAAAAAGCCTATGGCAAATTGTTTTAATTGTCAGTCACAACATGTGTGTGCAATTTGATAAAGTTTGGTCAATGGGAAACATAAGTTTTTAGCTCTCGAAGATTGGTGAAAATCCAAAATGGAGGATTTTTTTTTTTTTTTGGTTACCATGTAGAAGGAAAGAAGAAAAATTAGGCAAGATAAAGGCAAGAGGAGGAGCTGCAGGAAGCTGAAGGAGGTGTAGCATATAGTGCTGGACAATTTTAAACACATTCAGCCCCCCAGAATGGAGTATATTGGACAAGACAAGTCACTCGGTGACTAAAATGCATTTTTCTCAAAACTAACATTTTATTAACAAAAAATGTTATTTTTTACAAACTATCTAATAGAACAATCTGAAATTTGGCATGCATGTAGGACACATATATACCTTTAAATTGACTAGGGCTTTTTTTGATATTTTGGTAATTTGCTTTGATATATTTTTTTAAATATTTTTTTTTCATTGTTTTTCATACAAATATAGTGCATTTTTTAAGAAAATCATTAAAAATAGAATTTTAAACTTATCAAAGAAAGCCTATGACAAATTGTTTTAATTGTCAGTCACAACATGTGGGTGCAATTTGATAAAGTTTGGTCAACGGGAAACATAAGTTTTTAGCTCTCGAAAATTGGTGAAAATCCAAAATGGCGGATGTTTTTTTTGGGTTACCATGGTAACCACATGTTTTTTAACAAAATAAACTGTAGAATTTGGTTCATGGACATACACTGTGTCTATTGAGCACATGGGACTTCATGTGTTGTCAGCGCATGCGGAAAATGTTCCCACAGGTGAGCAGCTTTGAGTCCCAAGCAGATACTGCCAAGGAGTGAATTGTTGACGCCTCCAATATACGAGATCCAACTTTATGACCTATGCTCCTTAGGGAGGTAAAGAGTATTGACTGATAGATGAGAATCGTGTATATAGGCCCGTCTTGCATTTTGCCCTGCTTCTTACTCATCTTTTATTACTAGTTATCCAGACATTCTCCAACATACTTAAAGTATTAATTTAATGGCGATGCAACATTATAAGTAGTATAAAGCATACATTTACAGTATCTGATTACAATTAAGAAGTAAGGTATATTAAAATGAAAAACTACATCATCAGACCCTCCATACAGTATATTAGATAATAATTCGAAACAATCACTTAGGGCGGCATATAATCCGCACTCATAATGTATTTGAAAAGTCGACGATTATATGAGTAGGGACTGTGCATGTTTTTCAGGTCATGTGGAAGATTGTTCCAAAGATGAGCAGTTGAGTAAGCCAAGCTCTTCTTTGTACAAATCTAGCCTGGGCTTGGGTACCTGTAACTTGTTTAAGCGCTGACTACGTTTTTAATTGAATTTCAAAAGTGGCCACAGATACGTTGGAGCATTCTTTGACAAGATTCTTTGACAAGATTCTTTGAGCGAATTTAGCTTTGTTAATTAGGAAGCGCTTTCTGAGGGGTAATATTTTAAGATAGTTATATAGATCTATACAATGTGTTTGGTGTTTATCAACGACTAGGCGCACTGCACGTTTTTGAAGTGAATAGAGCCTTTTTGTGTTCGATATGGAACAACCATCCCAGATTGTGGAACAATAGTCTAGGTATGTTTGTATGTGAGATGTGTAGAACATTTTCCTTGCCCCCTCATCCAGGAAGTGTTTGATTTTGACTAATTGGTAAACTTTTTGTGCCGTTAGCTTTGTGAGTGCACGCACATGTGAGTTCCAACTTAGGTGCTGGTCAACAGTTAGACCTTGAGTTTTATGTTCATTTACGTTTTCAATTAGTGATGTTCCAATGTGTAGAGCTGAAGTGTTGTTTTCTGCGAGTTTTGTAGTTTTTGTCTGGCTGATATTAACATACATTTCGTTTTACTAATATTTATTTGCATTCGATTCTCATTGCTCCACTTAATAAGATTATGTGTATCAGTTTGTAAAGATAGTTCTAGTGAGGTGCAACTTTTGTCACTAGAATAAACAGTACAGTCATCGGCAAACAGGTCACAGGATGAATGTTTGATATGCAGAGGAAGATCATTAATGTATACGGACTTTACACGAGGCATATATTTTTTCATAGGACTACTACAACCTCAGGCATGTCTTAAAAGGCAATTAATATGAGGTTGTGCATGAGGTTAACAACCTCATCATGTTAAAAATTGCCACAGAAAATACCTCTATTGGAGCGTGTAAATAAATGGTGTAGGTTTCCTTAAATAAATAATGGAGGAAACCGACATAAAGGATGACACTAGACAACAGAAAAGAAAATATAAGTGATAGTTTTACCGGGAATCGAACCTAGGACCAACCAAACGGCGCCATCGTCTTGCTGTGAAAGTACATCGTGAAAGGACGCTCAGCCAATTTTGCACCCAAAAAGTGCATTATTGGCTGAGGTCATTGTCATGACACTCACACAACTACGGTTTCATTAAGGGACCAAGTGCAGTGGCGGTTCTATGCTCCGTAAGGAGCGTAAAGGAAAATAATGATGATAATATATTTATTCATTAGCTAACAAAATAGTATCACCTTCGTATCACTACCATCATCATTAAATCGTTGTCACATCATCATCAAATCGTTGTCACATCATCAACAAATCGTTTTCACAACATCGTCCGCATTATTAACCCTAGTTGTGCCAAATAGAGTTTGCTTGGTATTTTCGTTTGTCATGTTCCTGCATAAAGAAACATTCCCGCACCAGCTTTTCTGCAAAAATACGGAGATTACGGGCATTGAACCGTGCTTTGAGTAAACATTATCTTGAACACCCATTAGAAGCATCTGACGTAAAGGCCAACAATATTTTGTATTGCGATTTCACAGATGTCTCCGCTAGTAACCAGTGTAGAAATGATGAAGTTTAATAATTTATTTAATAATACAACAGCCACCCAATACCTTTTCATGTGTGTCTGTGTTTTTGTTGTTGTTGCTACTTTAACATTATGTTTAAACTAAAGACAGAGGACTGAATTTTTAAAAATACCAAAACAATCATAACAGGCGGTGATCTTGGTGGACGTTTTCATTCCACGCATCTAGTTAGAACCAAGCCATACCAACCTTCCTATCATCTTAAGATATCATCAGTTTCCTGTGATTTTAGCTATTGCGATGACAATCATCAAAGCACAAGGACAACAATTTGACCACTAAGATGTATATACTGCCAGAATCGGTGTTTGTTCATGGTCAACTTTATGTAGCGTTCACTGGAGGCAGGCGCCCAGAAAATCTTTGCTCACTGGAGGAAGGCACCCAAACAAAATATGTATGCTATTGTTACCAGGTCGGAATATCTTTTATCAAAAATTACCCCAAAACGACACTTGCTAATATTCTATACACCAGAAAGAACTCACATAAGTTATTAGTGTTTTATCATTTTTTTGTCTTTAAAATAGTGCCAGGGACCTGCAATAATAATTTTAAAAGGCTTTGTTTCTCATGATATAATGTCACAGTGTGGTACATTTTGAAACATTTCCCATGATGCGAACCAGGTTTTTGTGAACATGTTTCAGAGTAGTATACTGTCTCACGCCTCTCACCTGGAGTTTTTCTGTCACTGCACACAGCACAGTACTCTGTTTTCTTCCCAGGAAATGTATCAATAAAGCGTTGACGCTTATCAATGTGTGATTCCACATCTAGCATTGAAGCACAACCCCGAGAACGAGAATGATGAGAAGCCCATTGCCCATTGTGCAAGTTGTAACAAGGTTTTTGCGATACTTGATGTGATCCATTGTTTTCTCTGGACATGTTTCTTTGTACAAAATATAGCTGTTCACCACAGCTACTTCCAATAACCAGAAGAATGTTTTCCGCCACCACTTCACAGACTTGCGTGTGAATGAATAACTGCTGCAGTAATGATCAAAGAGATCTACAGCACCTGATAAAAAGGCATATAATCAATCCATATTACAGAAAAAAATTAGTTTACCACATCACTCCCTTGCATTCCAATTCTCAAAATGACTAAAATAAGCCTCTATTTCTGGAATCGTTACATCTTTCCATGTATGCCATATGGAGCGTGGAGACAGTGTTTTATTTTTCAATTTGCCAGCAGCATAACCGTTGGTCTCATTGACTAACATCTCTAGCGATGATGTTGTGATGAATAATTGAAAGAAACCACACACACTGTCAGGAATACCGCGACCAAGAAGCTGTACATTCGCATTGTGTACTGAAAATTATATGTGATATATACAACAAGAGTCTGATTGAGGTAACTTCACACACTGTGCTGGTCCTTCCTCACTTTCTCCATCTTCATTATTATCAACGTCATCGCTACCGCCAGCATCACCACTGGTACTGGAATCATCTGTTGCAGAATCGCCTAATATGAAATCACTGTCATCTATATCTACATTATCCTTAATTTTATAAAAATAATCTATATCTACCTCATCACTTTCACTACCACTATTTGCAGTCTCCTCCAGGAAAGCCACTACTTCGGAGGCAGTCATTTGCTTAGCACGTTTGCTTGTAGATATCATTTTTTCCTCTACGTTCTACTTTTGGAGTTACCACAAATAGTTCGCTTTCCAGTTTCACCGAACAAATTGTGTGCCTTGAAATAATGGTACAATATCTTGGCTAACTGGGACAGACAAACGACTGTACAATTAGTTGTTTCGTGTTGTGTCCAACTAGGTAAAGACATTCGACCAGAAACGGGAAAATGGATTGGCTTACCCAGTGACACACACTACCGGGAAAGGTTAATTATATATCCAGGACGCATGCCATCAAGGCAAAAAACTTGAACCGTACATTTTTATCAAATAATTATTGTGATTAAAGAACTGTTATTAAAAAAAAGGTAAAGAATCCCGTTACACGCCCACTGAGGCATTTTGGGAATATGGTGTTAGGCCCATATTTTCTTGACCATCGGCACACTAAGGGTGGTGTGGTCAGCATCACGCCGGCCGCCTTAACCTTCCCAGAGTTGCTCTGATACCAAATTCATGAGGCTGGGTCGACCCCGGAGCCGTTTGCGGTCTAAAAAATCCCACCTCAACTGGGGATAGAACCATGGACCACCGAGCTAGGTAGCCAGTGCACTAACCACTGTGCCACCGCGGCTCCTGAACTGTTATTAGTCAAAGTATATTTGACTATTTACCTGTCCTCACTTCCCAGTCTTCTAAATGTGCTGCTATAGATGCCGAAATTGTAAGGTGTTAGCTTTAAATGCTTTTGCCCGTCATTGTTTTGACGGGTATGTGTCCTCATAAAACATATTCTCTTCTTGGTCGTGAGCGTGTGAGTATGTTTTGATGTTGTTTTTATTTTTATTTTAAACTCAACGAATTTTTTGTCTGACAAAAAGGAAGGAATGGCAAAATACTTTATAATGTGATGCTACAATTCGAACATTGTTAAAATACAGAATTTCATGGAAACAAAAGCAAACATATAAAGAAGCTGCTGACAGACTGGAAATGACTAGAGCAATAACAGAGATCGAATTTAAACTAAAATTATTTTGACATAAAAAGAGACACGCCACTTTGTTGGACGTCATAATACAAGGTAAAAGTGAGTGAAAATGGCGCGAGCAGGTCAGCTAAGTCTAAGAAGCGGAAGGAGTCTGACAGAAAATGGTATTGTCACACAAGGTCATCAAGGTCAGAGACCAAAATTGTTGGGAAAAAGGTAAAGATACTGCCGTAGGTGGGGTGTGAAGTGTTAGAGACTTCATTTATACTAGGTCTCAGCTTTATAAGGTTGGGTGACCAGTTCCATTCCCCTCTGCCTTTGCCTTCCTTGGCTTAAGCTAAAGTCAGGTACCCATTTTACAGTTGTGAAGACTAGGAAGCATGTCAAGTAAAGAGAAGAATACAAAGAGAAGTGCTGGGAGCGAGGAATAAAAAGATAGTTAAAGAAGAAGATCAAAATTAGACATCTAAAACAATTTTAGCCTTATAAAAAATATAACTTGCTGAAGACCATATTAGAAGGAAGAGTTGAAGGCAAGCCTGCACGAGGAAGACAGCGCTATAAGTGGGAAGATAACATCAACAGATGGACAGGAAAGAGCCTATCAGAATGCACCATCACAAGAGATTGAAGTCGTTGAAAATCCATTACAGCGGACCCTCGATGGGAAGGTGGCAGCTGATGATGATGACACTACAGTACGACGCGACCTTTTGCACACTGAAGGTCAGGAATTGAAAGTATTAATGTATGATGAACTGATTGACAATTTTCTTTTATAAAAATACGGCAAGAAAATAAAGGTTTAGTTAATACCTATGGTATACAACCTAGTCTTCCTTAAGTTTTGACTAAGATCTCCCGCCTCGAAAAGCAGGAGCTCTATGCACTGTGCCACTCGGAAGCTATAAGATCCGCTGCAGCCAACAACATGGCGTGGATAATGCGTGTCACCGGAATACGGAAACTACCTGAAGAAGAAATTGACATTACACAGACTGGATCAAACCCGGAATCGTTACTATAATTAATTTATCGTCTTCATTATCTTCACCATAACAACAGCAACTAGTGGCGTTTTTAGAAGGTCTTATGGGCTCTTCCCCCCCCTCCTCAAATGTTTCTGAATATGTAGTGGGTGGCTGTTAAGTTTTTTCATGATGTATCTGTTTAAAAAAATGTTTATACATGTATTAAGGAACGAAGTGGTTTTACCGTTTTTGAGGTTAGTAATTATCTGCCGCTTTGAGTTTTCATATAAGTTAAAATTAAAGAATTGCTTGTTTCCTATATTTTAAATATTGTGCACAATTCTAAAAGAAACTAAATCAGATTTAATAAAATATCAAACTAGAACAACACAATACAAAAACTTAGATCAAATACACCTGCCACGAACATTAGCCTCCCATCATAAACACCTGAGAGTGTTGGCTCTGAATACTGGCCTCTCGTCCTTCAATAGTTAAACATATTGTTCCTTTTCTCACTGCCTTTGCCTTCCATAACTCCGTATTATTTAGAATGTATTATAACAAAATGCTACCAGGAGAAACGTAATGAGAAATAATGACATGTTAAAAATGAGTAGGAACTGTGTCCTGCATCATGTATAGAGAGAGACAGAAATCAAAGTGGTTTGTCCATATTATAGGAATGAAGCCCAGGCAGTTACATCTCCACACGTTTAACAGAAGACAGTCTGGGTTCGGGGGCACGAGGAAGGCGGAGAGTCATAGATGGGGTAGTCACGGGTTGCCTCACCTGCTTTGCAGTAGTGGTCCAACAGTGGCCAAAACTCAAGAGTATCTAAAGTGGGTCGTCAAAGGTGTCTACCTTAGCACAAGATTACTCTTGGCAGAGATGTAGATAGAAGGGTAATGACGCTTATATCCCAAGGTAGTATTTACAAGATATTCAGAAAAGCGACAACAATGCTGCATTCGCTGAGCACGTTAATTCTATGATCTGCCGACCACTTTTGTGAAGAATTAAGCAATTATTTTTTCCGCTCGTCAAGCCCCCACCTCTGATTTACTCAGTAGAATTATTATTATTCTGGTATAGCTCTGTTTAGAATGTGTTTAGTAAATTATCTAAGACAAACATGCAGTACATTTAAAATGATTGAATTGAAGTTAAATGTTTATAATTACAAATAACCGATTTAATAATCATTCAAGTTTAACAAGGTTTTAGAAAATTTGAATAATAAATTATATGCAAAAACATTTTCATCACGGTTGTGATGGGAAGTTAGTTTTAAAGAAGGTTACTTGGTAGTTTATAGGGCTACTTAACTTCCTTTGGTATGTTCTGCTCCCGCTGATGGGTTGGTTCTGTGCAGATAGGTCACTGCAGTTTTCGCTTCTCTGGTCAAGATTAAAGGCGCAGCACGTTCCCATAAATGTCAAGGAGTAATTGCCAAGCTGGTCCTGCATTTCTACGTCACTTTGTTCAAGAGATTCTTCCATCCTTAGCCGCTGACCGACAAACCAGTCTGTGGCCAATACGCATAGTGGCGTCTTAGGGCAACAAGAAATTATTTGTTGTTCCGTTACGCCGAGCAGCGTTTATTGGTACAACAAAAATTAATTGTTGTTTCCGTAATCAGAGTGGCTGGCAAGCGGGTGATCAGCCCACTGTGCCCAAAGTTCAAGAGATTAGTACCCTTCTAGTACCACCAAAAACTATGGTAAAAGAATAGAAACGAAATGCTCTCATTGGTATTGCATATTCCGATACATACCTATGTGCCCCCATCTTCCTATTCCACCATCCCATTTAACTCAGAATTTACCCTCGATGAGAATTAAACTTAATCCCTCGAGAGAAAACTTTCTTTATATTTAAATTGAATAGCTTTTAAATTTACTTTACATTTAAATGAAAATGTTAACATTACAGATATAATATGTTTACATTTCCATTTCCACTGATTGAAAAGTGTTCACAATATAAATTGAATATGTTTTCATTTACATTTACACTGATTTGAAAATGTAACTCATATACTTAGAATGTACATCATTTCTTTCATCTTTCCCTCCCTGCTCCATATGGAACTTGGGACTATCTTATGCTTTTAGTTCTCTGTAAGAAACTAGCAATAAAGCAGTCACCAGCCCTTGCAGTGATGGTTCATGAAATCATCATTCTATACGCTGAGATTGACAGCCTAAAATGACTTGGACATCCACTGGCGATTTTCACATATTAATATTTGCATGGTAATATATACAAATTAGTTCACTTGTTAGTAATGAAAAATATAGAATGTAAAATGACAACTTACGCCAATCCTGGCTCACAGACTTTTTGCTCAGATGAGTGAAGTTAAGGCACTTGATTATGCTTCTTACACGTGTTTTTGGTGGTCGTTACTTTTATAAGATAATTCCCTCTATGACTCCGTGTGTTCAGTTTCCTCAAACAGTGGCTTTCCTTATTAAATTGATAGAGTTTCCTGGGCTGTTTTGCAAATTGTTATGAATACTCCAATAAAAGGCGCCCGGTCTGATATGATGGAATCCTGATTCTAACTACTGGCAAGTCTGGTGTCTTTGGCAAGCGATTCTCACAGTGAAATAACACTGAAACGTGTCTGGTTATATGCCTGCCCTGTTTGATATGCAGCTGCTCAGGGCTTCAATTATTTCAAACAAAAAATGTTGGGTGGGGTAATTTCAAAATATTCCGACATGGAATAATTTTGCACGTGTTGCGAAGGTCACGTTTCCCATATATGGCAATCAAACCTCCGATGCCTTGTGTACCAACTCACAAACACATCGGTAACCTCTCTCAGCAATGTGCGTAAGATGTAACATCTTATTACTTTATCGAAAGTAATCTTGTCAGTCCTGTCTGTCCAAAATGTGTCATCCCGTATTACCAGCTTTGCGACGAGCGCAGTCTCGCCTTATCAGCAATTAAACAAATACGCTGAGCGATTTTAGTGTTTAATCTGTAGTCTAATGTCGACTGCACTCGCGATTGGCCAACAGGGGTGACGTTAATATTATCACGGAGCTCGTTTATTTGTTTAGGGAAGGGACGGGTAACAAACAGGCGTGATGACTTATCTCCAAGAGGGGTGTAAGAAGGAAAATACAAAATATCTGCTACACATAGCAGAGAAAGAAATAAAGTGAGACAATTGAAAGCACGCAATAAAAATCAGTACATAAATGTAACTGATACTGCCGTAGTGAAACAGAGATCGAGAAGGGTTGCCCCATTCTGTCACAGGGGAGACAATATGACATAAATCTTACAACAAGACGGACTCACATCAGCCACTGTAAACACTTTTGGCTCAAGAGTGAGAATTTCATCTCCCCTTGACGCTTCAATTGCACTGGTTTCCTAGCTATGTGGTCTATGGTTCGATCCCCAGTTGAGGGGGAAGTTTTTAGATCGCAAACGGCTCCGGGGTCAACCCAGCCTCATGAATTAGGTACCAGCGCAACTCTGGGAAGGTTAAGGCGGCCAGCGTGATGCAGAACACATCACCCCTGGTGTGCCGATGGTCAATAAAATATGGGCCTAACATTATTATTTCCAATATGCCTCAATGGGCGTGTAACGGGATCCCCCCTTTTTGATGCTTCAAGACAAGAGTGGACCAGAACAAAGAAAAGGTTAAGAAAGATTTTTAAAATGGTTAAAAAGTTTAGAAAAGTTAAAAGATTAAACAAGTAAAACGTAAATTGGTAAAACTTAGTAAATGTAACACATTTACCTCTGGAGTTAATGACTTCTAAGATATGAGTCCCCGAAAAGGCACCTCGCACCGGATATCCCACCACGAGAACAAAATCATTTAAGTCCTAATTACACCACTGAACACCAAATATAGTTTTTTATATCATCGTTACCAACAGCCACAGCTCCGCGGGGTGTTTCAATGTCCACAGCAGAAGAGCTGTCAACAAACATTATTAGCAATTTCCACTGGACAGGTTCTAGCTTGAGAAATCGACTCTGTTTATTCATAGTGACATTTAAATGACATCAGGTTACATCGACTCAATTTAGCATTGTTTCTCTACTTTTATTTGAGCAGTGTCCCTTGAGGCCACAGACATTCCGTTTGACATTTCATTCTCTGCCTGTAGACGTAGGTCGCCTTAATTCTGCCCAAGTGAATATACATTTTTAAAACATATTTTGGTTGTCCATTCGTTTCAATTTGTGGGATGCTGTTCTCTTTTTGTTTAAAAAAAAAATCGGATTGGGGAGGAGGGTGTATGAATAGAAGAGGGGCTATTTTTTTTTTCTTTTCTGCGCCTCATTTTCCAGTTGATGTAAGTCGTCGTTTTCATCGCGCGGTCTAATATAACCACATATATGTCTCTTATAATGTTAGCGGTCTGTCTCAGGCTTCTATCAGCGCTCACGTATAACTCACCTATTTCTCTCGTAAAGTTGGCGGTCCATATATAAAGTATAGAAAATCCAAACACTTCACCCTCTGCCCTGGTGTCACTCAATTGTTAGTGACCGACTTGTTCTCTTCTGCTGAGCTGGTAAAATGCATCATTCTATGTATGGCCAGTTTTCGCTTCTGTATCTGCTTCTGACAAAACTCATCGCCTCTTCGTAAATTGTGCTTGTATTAGGCTGAGGTACCTTTCCACCTTCCTTTACCAATCTGTCACCCTCTTCACTGGGAAGTTGCAATGACATGGCCTCCATTGTACCCTTTTTTTTTTTAAATAATGCCCTCTGGGGCTCGAAGTGAGGTTTATTGACTTTAAATAAACATAACCGTTTCGAGACTAATGTTAAGTACTGCCGAGAAGTTAAAATGAATAGAGAGAGCCACGAAATACGGTTACTATCTATCCTTTTTAATGGATACAAGTCTTCGTTTGGTCTAGCTATCTTTGTTATATCACTTATTAATTTTCTAATTACACAAACTGAAGCCTTTTGCTTTCTTTTTACATTTGTCCCTGTCCATACTAGCAACAGATTGAGACTTGACATGAAAATCAAGCGTCTTTATTCTTGGAGATACTTATTTCCCTTATTTAATATATTACCGCCCTTTGCAAGTTCACGTTGACTTTGTGAGAATCTGAGAAGCCACGCCGGTCAAATTCGACCTAATTCCTTTGTTGTAATTACTGTTTTGTGTTTTATTTTCTATCTCCACTTTTCTCTTGAGGAGGTGCAGCAAAGGCAGACTGATAAAGAGAGTAGATCGAGGCAACCATAGCAATACAGCTGGAGAAAACAAATGTGAGTGACTGGAGAAAGTACACAATGAAACAAAAGAGTGAAACCAGTCGCAATGTCAACAAGAAATTTAAAAAAAAACTAGTCTCGTCGTATATACTGCTGTAGTGTAAAGTGTTAGAGACTTTACGATACTAGATCTTAGCTTTATGAGGTAGGGTGACTAGTTCCTTTTCTCACTGCCTTTGCCTTCCATAACTCAAAACCAAAGTCAGGTACTAAGTTACAGCTGGGTAAATAGAGGGTGTGTCGATACAAAGTTCAAAACCCGGTGTGCCGCGAGAGGCAACTAGCATCCCACTCTGCGAGCCGGACGCTCAGATAAATAACAGGAAATATATATTAAATAGTAGAATAGCTAACCGAGGCAAAAGCAGCGTTCCATACAATAACAAATATTTATGAACAAGATTGTAGAGGAGGTAACAAAGACAGTTTTTCAGTTGTGACAGAATGGTTTGTGCACGTATTTTGTGTGATATCTCACACCTTCAGCCACTCCGGCAGTATCACTTTTTTTCTTCATTTTTCTCTTCCTCTCACTCATGGCTATTATGTGGCATATTTTATACACAATTTTTTACTCTCTATGCTGAATCTAGTAGGGAAAAGTCTCTAATACTCCACTCCCCTATGGAAGTATTTGCTATATGGCTGTCTTTATCTTGTTTACTGTCGTAGATTTTATTAAGATACGTTGAAGATGTTTAAGGTCCCGTCTGAGCAGAGGTGATAATGGTAAACTATGTAATAATAAGGGGTAAGAAATAGCTTTACTTTTCACAATGGTGAGAGTGTAAGAGAAAGGACAGTCTCTGGATTGAGTAATTGCTCTAATCCAGCCTATCTTACGACAGTATTTAACTAGACGCACTTTCTCTCCTGGTACATGTATATACGAGTTACACTCCACTTACATATACACAATTCTGTGACATAATACGTACAGACGTGAACCAAGCTATGGATAACATATAATGGGCAGGGGTTGACCAACACGATAACTTAAGGTGTATTATGTTTATTGTCTCTAGAAAAAAATCACAACATCAATCATCAGAAAGTATAGTTTACAGACACAAACATGCAAGACAAATTATTAACCCAATAGGCTCTCCTCTTTGGTAACGAAACCCCAAAGTAGATCCCAACAGAGGTACTTAACCCAAAAAATTAAAGTTAATACTAAAGTAAAGGATAGACGATAAAGGAAAGAACAAAGTCTTTAGTTAATCTATCCTAGGAAAAAATAATATAACAGTAGTAGTGAACCCGAAAAGACGGAAGTGAGTTAAATGATTATACAAAATATGAAATATTCATTTCTCTTTCTTACAATCTGTCAGTCTGTGGCCACATTCAATCACACTTACCGACTACTCTTGAATGTAACAGTGTAGCAAAGTTAGATTTTGCTGGGGAGGTTATGATGGTATCCTAAAAAGAATGAAATCCGTGTATGTATTAACCCGTGTGAGGTCAAGCACATGCAGGCCCCTGACTCTATAAATGATGATGATGAATTATGTGCAGGGAACCTAACGCTACCTCCCTAGATCTCACACGGTCACTATTTTGGCTCTAGTGTCTGGTGTATGATGTACCTAGTGTCTAGGGGAGAAATGAAATGATGGTACACAACATAAAAACACGTTAAGTTTCTATGAGGAAGTGAATAAAACCAGTGGTTAAGTTTTTCTTTAAATTAATTTTTTTTATGTTCTTTCCTGTTGGAATGTTCACAAAGCTTACACCTTTATTCATGTATATAAGTCACAATTTATTTTGCCTGTCCAGTCATATCTTTGGACAGGTCTTTGAAAATGAGGACAAGATAGTTTACAGAAAAGATCAACTAAAATTGTGTGGACAATCTGCCCAAATAACTACAAAGTTAATATATGTCTTTCCTGTTGGAATGTTCACAGCTTACACTTTATTCATGTAATAGGGAAAGTCACTGTGTATGAGGGGCTGTATTATCATCATACCCCATCAACTTCCTGAGTATGATTTGAAATACCAGTTGGTACGGGTAATTTTAAGAATGTTATTATTACTTCAGGAACCGTCCTCCTGACGTCCTGTGGTAAGAGTGCATTAGACTTAAGGCTTGACACTCCTTATTACAGTGGCCTGCTGAATACCCTCCAGGGTTCTTCTTGCATATTCCGTTTCAGGAATTATAATATATATATTTAAGTATGGCCAGTCACACACAATCTCCCTGGCCCGCACCTCAGGTACTCAGTAACAAGGCCTAACTTCTTGGCACAGTTCATTACATTTAATAACACAGTACTCCACATTGAGTATGGTATGACATCGTAGCTTTTACTAGCACATGTCTCTACTGTCCTTGATTCTGATACTCTCAGTTTTAATGGAACAGTCAACTTACGTGCCCAAGAATTCCATACACACTGCTAAGACTAATCTGACATTATACTGTTAATGAAAGCATAAGGCAGTGATAGTAATCGATCTTGCAGGTGAAATATAAAGATGCCCAAAGGCAATTAACACATTCTAAAAGCAGGTCCTACTGGACACATTCCATGCATACTGGTCAAACGACACAAGCAGACTGCCGGTTAGAGACGCTAGCTTGTCCCAAATCAAAACTGACGTCTGCTGTCAATTCAAAGCAGGAGTCAAGACGTCACTTCCTGCAACCACGGGATACCGTGTGTAAACAATATATATCAGGAAGTGATCGAATACAAAACATGATATGATATTTACTCATATCATTTACTCCCCCCCCCCCCCCCCCTGGATTAAAATAATGAAAAGAAACTTTTCATTATTTTCATAGTACAATCTTACAAGGTCACTGGAGAAACCATATGACAATATCCAAATACTCAACTGTCATCATTATGATAGCACCTAGAGGCGTGCTCCATAATCGACAATTTAACACACAAGGTGTGGTATTTAGTAATAACATAACTAAACCCATTATCGTTAGCAGACGCTCTTTTGACACAAATGTGAGGTAACTATATTAATTAGAAGGCAGTGAAGAAAAGTCAATATGTCAGTCATGGCACTCACACAGCATACCATGTCAACAAACGCCCTAAGTCGTGTCGGTATGTAAGTCTACCTATCTATCAAATGAAATGCGTAATAAGCAATCAAAGACAGAATAGAACAAATGAGGCAGACAAGTTAAAATATAAGTGGTGACTGTGACAATATGTCAAAATAGTTATTAATATTTGTATGTATGCAATGTCATGTGGTGAATGACAATGTTAATGAGATGTCATATGAAGATATATTACTTAATATCTACACATATGAAGGATATAGGTTATACTAAGTGTAAGCACCAATGTAATTCAATTCACATAGTGGTACCTTAATGAACCAATGTAATATCACTAGGGTTATTAAAACTGGTCATGTTAGACCATACACAGTTCTTCCTGTAGAAGTATTTAAAAGAATTAAAGTTTCAGTGAGTCACTAGTTCGCACATCAGTGTTATTGATTTCCAGTTAAGTATATATGCCGGAAAGAAATAGTTCATTGAAGAAAATCCATTTTCCATCTATGTCGGTTGTCGATGTTTGTCTTCCATGCAATAGCATATACAGCACAGATACTATTGTTCATTCTGTACTTGAGAATTTTATAAGTATATGTTGAAATATAATTTCTTTGTTATGTCCCTTTTTGAACTTTGTAGTCAGTAATTTTAGTTACTTCCCTTTTTACTCAACGTTTGAGACAGTTAATTAGTGCAAAACATTTTGGAAATTGCAACAAAGTATCTGAATTGTACCGACTTGGATTGTCATACTGCCAAAAGTCATTGTACAACGTGTATGAAGTAGCGAAGTATTGTTCTTGAGCAATTGCATTAGACATCATATGACGAACGCTTGAATATATATCTTGATTTTGGATGGACAGTAATTCATCATCATCATGTTGCTTGGCATAGTGTCTCTAGTTTTTCAACCGGTATAAGTGCATGACGAAGCAATGTGGCTGTAATATCTGAAGTATGCACTATATGAGTTAAAAGAAGGCATGTGCCTTAGTTCATGATGCTACCTTTTTGCGAAATAGTTCCTGACTTGTCCCAAAGGAAGTAGTGTTATTATTGAGCATCAAAGTTGGATTGAAGCAGCATTTGCGGAGACAACTGGCGATAGCGGATGCTTCACGCATCTGGATAGAACATCGGCCATCACGTTCACCTTTCCTGCGATGGGTTTAATCTGGTAATTATAAGGTTGAAGAGCCAGTGAGGCACGCGCTGCTTTAGCATTCTTGAATCTCGCTGTTTTCAGGTAAGAAAGTGCTCTTTGGTCTGTCTCGAGTGTGAAACTTGCACCAAGCAGGTAGCGTTGCAGTTTAGAGAAGCAGAACACAAGAGCCAGTAGCTCTCTCTCAATGACCGGGTAACGTTGCTCCGTCGGCGTTAGCTTCCTGCTAACATAAAGTGTTGGATGTAAACAGCCCTTCCATTCTTGCAACAGCGAACCTCCAATGGACGTTTTTGAAGCGTCGACTCTAAGAATAAAATGTTTAGAAGGGTCAGGCAATCTCAATATAGGTAACTTGGAAAACAGACATTTTAATCTATTTAAAGCCACATGACCCTCTCGGCTAAAAACAAACCTATTTGGTGACTCTTTCTTCACCAGTGATGACAACACGGACGTATACTCTGCAAAATTAGGGATAAACTTGCGATAAAAGTTTAGGAGCCCCAGAATACTTCTAACCTGTTTTTTGGTCTTAGGTATATCAAGGTTTAGAATCCTAGAGATAGTAGTATCCTCTGTTTTCAAAAAACCTCCTCCTACTTTATAACCTAAAAATGAAATCTCCTGAAATCCAATTTTAGTCTTAGATGGACGTGCAGATAAATTATGACGACGTAGAGTGGTAAGTAAGGATTGAATACCCTCCAAATGTTCATCCCATGATTGATGAAACAGACAAATGTCGTCAATGTAAGTAATAAGGTCGTCTCTGTCAGAGAAGAGTCGTCTCATCATGCGAACGAAGGTCGCAGGTGCGTTAACTAAACCAAAAGACATATAATTGAATTGAAAGAGTCCTAATGGAGTAGCAAATGCAGTATAAGGCTTGGATCGTTCCGTTAATGGTACTTGGAAATAGCCTTTAGACAGATCAAATTTAGAGAAAAAATGTAGCTGTAGCTAGTCTATCCAATAAAGACTCCAACACGGGAAGTGGTTCCGCGTCGTGGATGGTGATCGAATTTAGACGTCTAAAATCTATGCATATACGTATAGATTTGTCTTTTTTCCGGATCAAAACCATCGGAAAACTATAAGGGGAATGAGATGGAGAAATGACATTTAATTTCACCATCTGTTCTAGTTCCTCTTTAACCTGACATTGTAAATGTATAGGAATAGGGTAAGGTTTCAACTTAATTGGTTGAAAGTCTGTCAGAATAATATCATGTTCGATGATATCAGTGTGTCCTGGGACATCAGTAAGGACATCAGCAAAAGAACGTAAGATAGAAGTAACCTGTTCTTTCTGGAAAGAAGATAGAGTTGGTGATATATCAACATCTTTCCAACTTTCAGTAGACAAGTAGTGAAGACTAGGTAATACTAATAGTGAGTCATTACCATCAGTCAAATCAGAATTTTCTTCCTGTATGACAGCCAAAGAAGAATGACGACAGACAGATTGATCAAGAGCCTCAAAGACTGGTCTTAGATATGGTGGACGTGTATGAAACTGCTGTAACATATTGATATGAAAAGTTTTCTCTTTTCCCTCTACTGAGACAATATAATCAACATCAGACAGTTTCTCCACAATCCTGTAAGGTCCTCTCCATGAGACTAATAATTTGTTATCTCTCCTGGGTAATAATACGTAAGCTTCATCACCAGGCCAAAGTTGGCGTAATTTGCGGTTTTGGTTAATAAATAACCTCGCCCTAAGCTTTGCCTTTTCAGATGAACCTACTGCTATCTGGCATGCGTCTATTATTTTTTTCCTCAAATTGACCACATACTGATATGAGGTCTGAACCTCCTTGTTCATCTCAGCACCAATTAAAAGTTGTTTTAATATAGACATTGGGCCTCGTGGTCTGGCGCCAAAAACCAATTCAAATGGACTAAAGCCTGTATGTTCATTTTTTATCTCTCGATACGCAAATAAAATAGCTGGCAGGACTCTGTCCCAATTTTGAGGATATTTAATTGTAACCTTATGTAGCATTTGTTTTAAGGATCTGTTGAGGACTTCTATTTTCCCATTAGACTGAGGATGGTATATTGAACTAAGGGATCTTTGAATCCCAAACATATCCATAACCTGTTTCATAGCATCTGAAACTAACTGAGTTCCTCTATCAGACAGGATGTTTTCAGGAAAACCTATTCTACTAAAAATCAAGAATAATGCATCAGCAATATCTACCGTGGTGATGGTTTTTAAAGGAATAGCTTCTGGCCAGCGTGTGCACATATCTATGCAGGTCAACACATATTGATGACCTCTGGCTGATGTTACCTTTAAAGGGCCAATAATGTCAATGGCCATCTTTGCGAAGGGACGCAAAGAAATATCAGATGCTTGAATGGGCGCATCATGTTTTGGTTTTCTGGTTGCTACACTTTGGCAGATGGTACATGTACGACAAAATAATTTGACGTCTTTCGTAATTCCGGGCCAAAAAAAAAAAAAATATGACAAAACTCTTTGTTTTGTTCTAGCAACACCTAAATGTCCTGCACATTCAATGTCATGTGCATGTCGTAAAATGAATGGTCGAAAACAAGCTGGTACCATAATCTGTTTCTTTAAGGAATTAGCAAATTGATAGTTTCTTACTAAAATCCCATTTTTGATAGTATACCAGTGTTTTGCACAGTCATCTATCATTACATCATTCAAATGAGCAATATGAAAATATTTTTTTAAGGAAGTATCATCTTTCTGTCTTTGTATAAAGGTTTCCTTATCAATGAGCTCCATCTGAAATAAATTGTCATCATCAGTATTCACATCATTCATTACCTTAATATCATCATTATTTTCCTGTTGATAATGAATTATATCATCATTATTATTTTCCTTTTCTTCTTCATCTTCTGAAGTGATATCTTCAGTTATATCTTCAGGTAACACATCAATGACTGGTTTGTGATGATCATTGTCCATGCGAGACTGAGCTCTGGTAGTCACAGCATTTGAACATAATAAGTGTTGTCTTTCCCATATTTCAATATCTTCCTGTGTACATTCATGCAATTTAGGTATGTTTCCCATAATAATTCCAGCAATTGGATTGTCCAAGAGGCATACCAGTGTTCGTCCTGTAAAATAAGGTGTGTCCAAAAATACCTCTGCTGTGGGGTAATATTCCACAGTTCCACCAAAAGTTATGCATTTCACTTGTTTTCCTGTATAATCCACCTTGATGAAGATGGGTTGTCCGCATAATAATCTTGGCGCACTCTTGATGGAATTGTGCAATTGCATTATCACTATTTTGCTAAGTCATACTGGTGCTACAATATCATTATGGTTCTGATTATTATCATGATCAATGGCATTGGTACTTTCAGTGTTTCTTGATTGTCTGGAAGTATTGTTATGATAAGATCTTTTATTTACATTTTGATCATTTCCTCTGTAAAATGATTTCTGACCTCTATTTGATTTTGAGTTATATTCTCCTCTATTTTGCCAGTTATTGGATTTAAATGAGGTTTGTGGATAAAATCGTTAATTATAAGTCTAGGCTGCAGAATGTATGCAGCAGATCTGGCAAAATGTTAAATGTTGGTAGTACGTTTTCGAAACCGAAACTAAAACGCGTGTTAGATTTTTACCGTGGGATCGTTCTATAGGCTTTAGCACTGCACAAAATTCAGCGCTATGCTGGCGTGTGAGAGGATCACCGTCAGACACAATAGGGCGGGTTTATTTATTATCATTTTATGACTAAACTCTTACTGAAATGAGCGATTATTCTCGCAGATTTTACTACAAACAGCTGTGTATCTTTGACATATTTCATGTGTGGTGCTGATCCAAGGGAGCCCCAGTTCCTCAAAGAATGATTAATTTTCCTAATGGGGAACGCCCGCTTAGATAGTGCTAATTTTATGTGTCAAAGTTCACGTCAGGTAGTGCATGTAGAAATATATAGATCGCGATCGAAATGTTCACCATGGGCAGCACACAGTTGTCCGATATTTAAGGAAATGTATGGTGGGTACACTGTTAGAAAAACCAATAAGGATAAGCAAATGATCTCCTATCTGTGTTTTTTCTTTCTTTATTTATCTCTGGGGTTGAGTGCCGGTTATGGACCCTAGTATTCTTTTTTTTCTGGATAAATCCACTCGAGAAAAGAAAAACCACAATAGTCAGTATTGTGAAACAAATGTTATATAGATATTTGGCCGCCACAAGCGGATCAGATTTGCTGTAAACACTCTTGGTAATTTCTTGTCCAGTTTATGATCTTATTCTTAAAGTTTATGGAACTCTCTCTCTCTCTCTCTGGAAGAAAGAAAGAGGACCGCACAGGACAAAATCTAAGACCCGATAATATTTTAAGAATGTTTCTGCAGCTATTCAAACCGCTAGATCGCAAGGGTTGTGATCGCCTAGAGGTGGAAAAAACAAACATTTTAACAATGATATCAATATTATAATCTCAAAGGCGTTAGGTAAGACCTCTAGATCACTCCGGTATTAAATTATATTTAAACCCACAAGAGTCTAGCTAATATTATCGCGCTTTAACACGAGATATAAACTCTAGTAATTCACAAAATTACGCATCATGAATAAAAGTAGATTTATCTCTAATTAATGTAAAGCGTCTCTTACTGGGGGAATGACAAGAAATTAAATTTACTTATTACAGCTGGAACAATTTGCTATAAGTTATTTAATATGCTTATTTAATAAACACAGAAATCCCAGTGAAAAACTTTAACACGTTAAGACACTCAAAATTCTATTATGATTACCGCCATGCAGGAAACTGACACTCTCCACGAATCTAAGAATTCTCTCTATATAAAACTCCAAGAGTTGGCGCTAGCAGATATCAACAATTCCTGCGGCAGACTGATAAATGAGTTTTAGGAAACTGCACATATATACTGAATCGGCCCGATCTCGCCCATGAGAATTCTACGTCCATTCTATTATCAGGTGTTAATCAGAGGTTTCAGATTTCGGCTCTGACGTTGTAACGTGATCGCCGGTGGCCCGCCTCTCTGAGGGAATGTCAGTAAGAGATACCGAAATAGTTTTATTTTAATAGCTCGAGAGAGAGAAGACAACAAAGGGCGAATGTCGTGGCTGCTAGCACGATAACTTATTGCATACCAACCAGCAAGCGTGGGAATTCCACTCGAGTTGTTTAGTTGTAAGAGAGAAAGGGGTGACTGAGGGATTAAAGAGAGGCTCGATTTTCATACGTCACATTTACCACTCCTCAGACGTATTTACGTTCCGCCTGGTGAGCTGCGGTATCATCGTAACAATACCCAGTCATCAGACCTGTCACCCGCTTATCTCTTTGAATCCGTCTGGCCACCTTTGGAAACGTGTCGGTCCAACATTTGACCCCAGTGAAAAGATGATGACCGTGTTGGCACAAACTTGTATTGTGTGTACGATGAAATAAGACAACATTGTCTGATCAGACATCTGTCTGGCGGAGGCACGCAGATAAAGGCGATATTTGGATAACCTGTCGGGGTGGACATCTTGGCGGAAGACATTACGCCAGGAAAACATGGTCACAATATTGTGGGAGGCAGATAGGTGCAGCCGGAACAATATTACGTCGTATTATAAAGAGGTCGCGCGTGGATATTAAAATTAATATTTTAAACACGCGAGGAAATATTTCAAACTTCTGCACCCAAACAGTGCTAGAGAGATTTGATTGATTTGATTTGAGATTCCGGAATATACAATGCATTCTATTGGAACATTCAGCGGTAGCGCACCATCTGTGATTGAACTGAGAATGAGAGATATAATCTAGTAATCTCAGAAACACAGAACAGACAGTTTCGCAACTTCAAGTGAGCAACTCCCAAGAAGCCAGAGAGAGAAGGATCGGACCTAGAATTCCTGTATTAAAAGTGACAGATCGACAGTATTTGGGCAAGACTGAAACCTTAAGAGTAAACCTGCATATTTAAATACACAGACTGTAAAACTTCAGGACCAGGACTTTACATATTAGGACTGGAAATCTAGGAATTGGATCATCAGTCATAAGAGAAATAATATTCCAGACCAAGTGTATCGCAGAACACCCTTCAAAGAGGAATTACTAGTTTCCCAGGCCAAGTGATTCATAGAACACCGCCAGAAGAGGAGTTTCTCAGATGAAATTGATTCGAGAGCATATGCACCGAAATTGCTTGCGTCCATCTGAAAATCTGCGCAAGGAGATTGTGTATTCCCAAAAATTTGGGATAAGTGTAAATAATTTATTTACTAATGTAAATTCTACAGGTTTCTTGATAAGTGGTTATATACAAGGCTGGCAACCTCAACACATGAAAATAGTATATACATGAACCACTACTGAAAGAGCTGGTGATTGTTTCTGACTAGTCGTGCGGGAAACGCGACAGTAGAGCGACTCCAGACTCCGACTGGAGCAGTGATGAGTGATGACTACATCATATGTGCCTCCAGTGTAACATATTATCTTGTGAGATTTATGTACCTTTTTAATTGTAATTCAGGCAAATCATTATTCACGCACTCCAGGCGCAATTTCCTAGTTAACACCCAGAAGAATATGGGTGAATTTTCATCACATTCCCTGAGTTACCATGTGTGCTCGGGAATTTAATTCTTCTGAGAGTTTAACATTGGTGGGTAGAGCGCATGACAATGGGGCTGTTAATTTGAGGCAAACAAATGTACTCAGCAGGCATTTGTTTCTTTCTATGTCTAAAGTTCGTGGTTACAAGCCATCAGACGATTTGTGGGACAAATACCCCTAGTGGGAAATAAAAGCATCCACCATAATCGCCTACAGTGGAAGAGAGTGTGGAGAAGGCTTTCTTCCTCACAGAATTGATGAACCACAGCTGCAGGTCTTACTCATACAAGCTAAGTGCTAACTAAAAGGCACCAGCAAAAAGGACATTTCAGTTTAAGTATAAAGTTAAATTTCCACCTACGTCTCAATGACGAGAAGTTTATAACTATTAAAATTCCACTAATCTTTCCATATTTATTTTAACCTGTTAAAGACCATTTCACTATTAAATTTGTTACCTGTTGTGTTAAAACAAAACAATTATAGTTGATTCAGTTGTATGTATGAAAGCAAACGTTGAGCCAGAATAAATAATATCTATATATAAATACTTAGACATATATTTATCTCTAAACAGAGCTATACCGTTTAAGAGGGATTTCGTTGGATTACACCAACTGGGAGCTTAAACGGGCTAAACCATTGCTTAAATCCTTCACAAAAGACGACGGACCAAATAATAAGTTAACAAATTGCTCAGCCCTAAGCAGCTTTGACACATAGATGTAGTTTTACAGAAGAATGGTCAGACTTGAAGACACATAGATGTAGTTTTACAGAAGAATGGTCAGACTTGAAGACACATAGATGTGGTTTTACATAGATGTGGTTTTACAGAATGGTCTCAGACTTGAAGACACATAGATGTAGTTTTACAGAAGAATGGTCAGACTTGAAGACACATAGATGTGGTTTTACAGAAGAATGGTCAGACTTGAAGACACATAGATGTGGTTTTACAGAAGAATGGTCAGACTTGAAGACACATAGATGTAGTTTTACAGAAGAATGGTCAGACTTGAAGACACAGAGATGTAGTTTTACAGAAGAAAGGTCAGACTTGAAGACACTTAAATGTGGTTTTACAGAAGAATGGTCAGACTTGAAGACACATAGATAAAGTTTTACAGAAGAATGGTCAGACTTGAAGACACATAGATGTGGTTTTACAGAAGAATGGTCAGACTTGAAGACACATAGATGTGGTTTTACAGAAGAATGGTCAAACTTGAAGACACATAGATGTGGTTTTACAGAAGAATGGTCAGACTTGAAGACACATAGATGTAGTTTTACAGAAGAATGGTCAGACTTGAAGACACATAGATGTAGTTTTACAGAAGAATGGTCAGACTTGAAGACACATAGATGTAGTTTTACAGAAGAATGGTCAGACTTGAAGACACATAGATGTGGTTTTACAGAAGAATGGTCAGACTTGAAGACACATAGATGTAGTTTTACAGAAGAATGGTCAGACTTGAGGACACATAGATGTGGTTTTACAGAAGAATGGTCAGACTTGAAGACACATAGATGTAGTTTTACAGAAGAATGGTCAGACTTGAAGACACATAGATGTGGTTTTACAGAAGAATGGTCAGACTTGAAGACACATAGATGTGGTTTTACAGAAGAATGGTCAGACTTGAAGACACATAGATGTGGTTTTACAGAAGAATGGTCAGACTTGAAGACACATAGATGTGGTTTTACAGAAGAATGGTCAGACTTGAAGACACATAGATGTAGTTTTACAGAGATGTAGTTTTACAGAAGAATGGTCAGACTTGAAGACACATAGATGTGGTTTTACAGAAGAATGGTCAGACTTGAAGACACATAGATGTAGTTTTACAGAAGAATGGTCAGACTTGAAGACACATAGATGTGGTTTTACAGAAGAATGGTCAGACTTGAAGACACATAGGTCAGACTTGAAGACACATAGATGTGGTTTTACAGAAGAATGGTCAGACTTGAAGACACAGAGATGTGGTTTTACAGAAGAATGGTCAGACTTGAAGACACATAGAGCCTTGAAGACACATAGATGTAGTTTTACAGAAGAATGGTCAGACTTGAAGACACATAGATGTGGTTTTACAGAAGAATGGTCAGACTTGAAGACACATAGATGTGGTTTTACAGAAGAATGGTCAGACTTGAAGACACATAGATGTGGTTTTACAGAAGAATGGTCAGACTTGAAGACACATAGATGTAGTTTTACAGAAGAATGGTCAGACTTGTAGTTTTACAGAAGAATGGTCAGACTTGAAGACACATAGATGTGGTTTTACAGAAGAATGGTCAGACTTGAAGACACATAGATGTGGTTTTACAGAAGAATGGTCAGACTTGAAGACACATAGATGTGGTTTTACAGAAGAATGGTCAAACTTGAAGACACATAGATGTGGTTTTACAGAAGAATGGTAAGCCTTCAGGACACATAGATGTAGTTTTACAGAAGAATGGTCAAACTTGAAGACACCAGAAGAATGGTCAGACTTGAAGACACATAGATGTAGTTTTACAGAAGAATGGTCAGACTTGAAGACACATAGATGTGGTTTTACAGAAG